>CAUYUJ010014364.1:117038-134538 GCA_963575745.1 Prorocentrum cordatum | reverse complement strand
TTTTGTGGTCCTTCGGCGCCACCCGAGGCATCTCCTCGAATTCAATATCCAAGAGCCGCTTTCGGTGCCCAGGACCGCCACCGAGGGTCCGGGGTGAGGATCGATCTCCCTGGCCGGTGCCTCCCTTTCGCGAAAGAAGGAGCACGGGGTGGATCGAGGCTCGAAGCATGAGGCTCCTAGTTCTTGGGCGCTCTCCGCCCCCTCTGGGCCTTCAGGAAGCCCCTCGTCGACACAGCTGGGTCCACTCTCGAACTTCTGGCCGGACGCACCCCCCGCTGGGTCTCCACGATCCCCGAGCCTATCCAGGGGGTGGCAAGAGGAGGCCTGGGACAGGCCCGCGAAGGCCCCCAGGAAACCGACATATGACCACGAAGAACTTAAACAATCCCCTACAAGGCCCCCCTTGAACCCTACACGCTACGCAAGACACGCCGAAGACCCAAAGATTGCCCAGCGATCGCGCGCGTTCCGCAAACTCCGTCTTTCACTCTTGCTGCCGCCCCAAGGGGTCGGCGGTGCGGCGTAAGGCGATGAATAACTTCATCCAATGTATCCACGTCCGGAGGTGACGTGCTGAGCGGCAGCGTTTTTTTCGGCGAACGCCTCAATGCAACGTATCCAATGTATCAAAGATTCCATAATTGCAACATTTTGTTACATTATTATGTCTCCCCCCCTAAACCCCCCCTCTGGGAGCTGCGCCACACCGCCGGACCAAAATGACCCTCCCCTTCTGGGGCCCTAAAAACCTACAAAAACCTATGACAAATCAACAATTTCGGCCTCTTGGGCTTCTTGGGGCTCCAAGAGGGCCTCAAGATGGCCCTAAGACGGCCCAAGATATTCCCAACGGGGGCCCATGATGTCCCCAAAACGGCCCCAAGAGGGCCCCAAAAACTCCAAGGACGGCCCACCAGGGCCCAAGAGCGCCCATAACTGCGCCTCCAGAAGCCGAAATCATTGATTTTCCGATGGTTCTTGCAATATTTTAGCGTTCTCGTCTTTTTCGGCTTTCAAAAATCCATGACGGCCCAAGCAGCTTCCAGAATCGCCCCAGAACGGCCCCCCAAAAACCCAAGAGGGCCCCAAGACGGCCCAAGAGGGCCCCAAAACGACCCAAAGAGGCCCCCAAGACGGTCTAAGAGGCAGCGAAAACGGCCCAAGAGGACCACAAGGGGGCTCCAATGCGGCCGTGGGAGGCCCCCAAGACAGCCCCCGACGGGGCGAAACGGCGCAAAAGCGCCCCAAGACGGCCCAAGACGCCCCCAAGAGGCCCCAAGAGGCCCCCAACAAGCCTCCAAGAAGTCCTTTAGAAGCCTCCAAAAGGCCTCCAACAAGCCCCCCAAAGGCCACACGGCGACTGGTGTGTAATGTTATTCCCCCCCCTCTGGGCGAACTGCGGCGCAGCGCCAGCCAGGTGGAAGTTGGTCACTGCGGCGCCCATGATTGGAGCCGGCGATGGAAGGGAAGATGGGGAGGGTGTATGAAAAGGAGGGAAGGGGGAAAACCCCCAAAGAAGCCTTCAGAAGGCCAAAAGAAACTCCCAGGAGGCCTCTAAGAGGCCCCCAAAAGGCTCCCAAGATGCCCCGCGACGACGTGACTGTACGTGCTCTGGACGTGCACCCCGCGAAGCGAAAGGAATCCAAAGATTCCACAATTGCAACATATTGTATTGTGTTACATAATTATGTCTCCCCCCCTAACCCCCCCCTCTGGGAGCTGCGCCACACTGCCGGACCAAGGTAATCCCCCCTTCTGGGGTCCTAAAAACTTACAACAACCTACGGCAAATCAACAATTTCGGCCTCTTGGGCTTCTTGGGGCTCCAAGAGGGCCTCAAGATGGCCCTAAGACGGCCCAAGATATTCCCAACGGGGGCCCATGAGGCCCCCAAGACGGCCCCAAGAGGGCCCCCAAAGCTCCAAGGACGGCCCAACAGGGCCCAAAAGCGCCCATTACTGCGCCTCCAGAGGCCGAAATCATTAATTTTCCGCTGGTTCTTGCAATGTTTTATCGTTCTCGTTTTTTTCGGCTTTCAAAAATCCATGACGGCCCAAGCAGCTTCCAGAATCGCCCCAGAACAACCCAAAAAAAACCCAAGAGGGCCCCAAGACGGCCCAAGAGGGCCCCAACCAAAACGGTCCAAGAGGCAGCGAAAACGGCCCAAGAGGACCACAAGAGGGCTCCAATGCGGCCGCGAGAGGCCCCCAAGACAGCCTCCGACGGGGCGAAACGGCGCAAAAGCGCTCCAAGACGGTCCAAGACGCCCCCAAGAGGCCCCAAGAGGCCCCCAACAAGCCTCCAAGAAGTCCTCCAGAAGCCTCCAAAAGGCCTCCAACAAGCCCCCCGAAGGCCACACAGCGACTGGTGTGTAATGTTATTTCCCCCCCTCTGGGCGAACTGCGGCGCAGCGCCAGCCAGGTGGAAGTTGGTCACTGCGGCGCCCATGATTGGAGCCGGCGATGGAAGGGAATATGGGGAGGGTGTATGAAAAGGAGGGAAAGGGGAAAGCCCCCAAAGAAGCCCCCAAAAGGCCAAAAGAAACTCCCAGGAGGCTTCCAGGAGCCCCCCAAAAGGCTCCCAAGAGGCCCCGCGACGACGTGACTGTACGTGCTCCGGACGTGCACCCCGCGAAGCGAGAGGAATAACTTCTCCCTGTCGTACACCGAGGCCAGTTTTTAGGGCGGGCCGGACGTTTCGGCTGAGACTTCCTACCACTTACGACTATGATGCTTAACAACTAGCAGCCGTTTCACAAATTGAGGGCTGGTGATTTTCAAAATGTGGTTCTCGCCTTAGCACCGCGCACATTCGTTTTAGCAATGTGCAAGAGGATCACGGATTGAGGGCGGGTCGTTTTCAAAATGTGGCTCTTGTCTTAGCGCCGCGCACATTCGTTTTACATACTTTGCAAGAACTCCACGGATTGAAGGCGGTTCTTTTTCAAACTGTGGCTTTCGCCGCAGCGCCACGCACATTCGTTTTCAAAGTGTGCAACAATGTCACGGATTGAGGGCGGGTGTTTTTTTTTTTTTTTTTTTTTTTTTTTTTTTTTTTTTTTTTTTTTTTTTTTTTTCAAAATGTGGCTCTCGCCTTAGCGCCGCGCATATCCTAACATTTTGCAAGAGCTTCACTGATTATAGGCGGGTGATTTTCAAAATGTGGCTCTCGCCTTAGCGCCGTGCACATTCGTTTTAAACTTTTGCAAGAGCTTCACGGATTGAGGGCGGGTGGTTTTCAAAATGTGGCTCTCGCCATCGCACCGCGCACATACGGATTAACAAATTGCAAAAACTTCACGGATTGAAGGCGGTCCCGTACTTGTGACTCTCGTCTTAACGCGGCGCACACCCGTTATCAACATTTACAAGAATTTCACGGGATCCAGTGATCAATTTACAAGAAATTGTGTTTGGGAAGGATTCAGAATGATGCGGGTGCATCAGATATGTTGGTTCGCGGTGTGGGAATCCTCAAAATCGCGTTGTGGCGCGATTCTGGATCGTCCAGACGCAGCAGTCAGTTTAATCCGTGGCGTTGATATCCCGAGAACAATGTTTTGGCATGCTTTAAGGTCTTCAAACGGTCGTCTGCAACGAGGCAGATCCCCTCCTCCTCCTCCTCCTCCTCCTCCACCCCCCTCCCCTCCTCCTCCTCCTCCTCCTCCTCCTCCTCCTCCTCCTCCTCCTTCTCCTTTTCCTCCTCCTCCTCCTTCTCCTCCTGCTCCTGCTCCTCCTCCTCCTCCTCCTCCTCCTCTTCCTCCTCCCTCCCCTCCGCCTCCACCTCCTCTTCCCCCTGCCTCCTCCTGATTCCTCCTCCTCCTCATCCCCCACCTCCTCCTCCTCATCCTCCACCTCCTCCTCCTCCTCCTCCTCCTCCTCCTCCTTGTCCTCCTCCTTTTCCTCCTCCTCCTCTTCATCATTTTCATCGTCATCATCATCAACATCACAATCAACATCACCATCACACCATCATAATCAACATCACCATCACCATCACCAGCATCATCATCAACAACACCGTCACCACCACCAGCATCATCATCATCATCATCATCAACAACACCATCAACATCTTCACCATCTTCAGTACCGTTACGATCATCAACATCATCATCAGCATCAGCATCATCACCATCGTCAGCATCATCATACACATCATCATCAACATCAGCATCAGCATCAGCATCATCATCGTCACCACCATCATCAGCATCACTAGCATCGACACTGTGTTATCATCTTCATCATCGTCATCACCAAAATCAACACCTTCATCATGAGCATCATCAACATCATCATCACATCATCACACTCATAATCGTCATCAGCATCAAACTCATAAGCATCACCATCATGATCGGCATCAACATCATCATCAACAGCAGGAGCTTTAGCATCATTATCATCATCACCAGCAGCATCATCATCATCATCATCAACATCATCATCATCAACAACACCATCCATCCTCCACCTCCTCCTTCTTCTCCGCCTCCTCCTCACCACCACCAACTCCTCTCTCGTCCTCTTACTCCTCCACCTCCTTCTCCTTCTCCTCCACCTCCAGCTCCCATCCCCTCGTCCCTCTCCCATCCCCTCCGCCTGAATCTCCTCCTCCTCCCTCGGTCCGCGAGTCTGGGCGATCGAACGCTCTGCTTAAGCGAACTGTCGAGGCCGTCAGCTCCACCTCCTCCTCCTCCTCGTCCTTGTCCTTCTGCCACTCCCACCTCCGAACTCCTCCTCCATCTTCCTCCTCCTCCTCCTCCTCCTCCTCCTCCTCCTCCTCCTCCTCTTTGTCCAGTGAACATACTATGCTCCTCCTCGTCCTCGTCCTCCTCTTCCTGGTCCTCCTCTTCATCCTCTCCTCTGCCTCCTCCCACATCATCCTTCTCCCACTCCTCCTGGTCCTCCCTGTTCTTCCTCCTTTCCCTCCTTTCCTTTCTCCCCCCCGACCTCCTCCTCGTCATCGTCATCGTCATCGTCATCGTCATCGTCATCGTCATCGTCATCGTCATCGTCATCGTCATCGTCATCGTCATCGTCATCATCATCATCATCATCATCATCATCATCATCATCATCATCATCATCATCATCATCATCATCATCATCATCATCATCATCATCATCATCATCATCATCATCATCATCATCTGGGAGAACTTCGCGGGCTGGAAGGGCCGGAGGAGGAGCAGAAGGAAGAAGATGGGGCGCGGAATGCCCTTCCGAGAGGACGGCGGGGGTAAGCCCCCAAAGCCTCAGAGGAGAAGGAGCAGAGAGGGAGGACGAGCGAGGTGATCAACCTGCTGTGTTTCCTGGCGCTTCCATTTCCCCTTTCGAGACTGAGCTTTAGCTGTCGCACCCTCATGGGCGAAGAGGAGGAGGATGAGGAGGAGGAGGAGGAGGAGGACGGGGAGGAGGAGGAGGAGGAGGAGGAGAAATATGATGAGGAGGGGGCGGAGGAGGAGGAGGAGGAGGAGGAGGAGGAGGAGGACCGACGAGGCACGAGCGGGAGCGGGGGACAGCAGGAGCCGTGAGGTGGAGGAGCTGCGGAGCTGCGCATGATGCGGCCACATCGGTTGCTCTCGGCCCCCCGGCAACCTCAAACAGTCCTGGCCAGCGGCCGTTCGCTGGGCCTTCTCGGTTTGGAGGAGGGGGAGGGGGAGGAGGAGGAGGAGAGGAGGAGGAGGGAGGAGGAGGAGGAGGAGGAGGAGGAGGAGGAGGAGGAAGGAGGAGGAGGAGGAGGAGGAGGGAGGAGGAGGAGGAGGAGGAGGAGGAGGAGGAGGAGGAGGAGGAGGAGGAGGAGGAGGAAGGCTCGGATGCCGCGCCGCGCCCGCCGAGCCGAGCGGGGGGGGACGGGGGGCCGGCCGGCCTGCCAGCACGTCTGCACCACGTGCCTCCCCGCCCCACCCGTCCTCCTCGGCTCCCCTGCGCAGTCTCCAGGCTCTCGTCGTCCTCGAGATCCCCCTCCTCGCTCCTCCCCCTCCTCCTCCTCCTCCTCCCTCCTCCTCCCGTGCTCCTCGTGCTCCTCCTCCTCCTCCTCCTGCCTGCTTCTCTTCCTCCTCCTCCTCCTCCTCCTCCTCCTCCTCCTCGCTCCTCCGTGCTCCTTCTCCAAGTCGTTCCTCCTCCTCCTCCTCATCCTCCTGCTCCTGCTCCTGATCCTGCCTCTGATCCTCCTCCTCCTCCTCCTCCTTGCTACTTCCATCTCCAAACATTGCTCCTCCTCCTCCTCCTCCTCCTCCGCCTCCTCCTCCACCCTCTCCTTCTCATCCGCGCTCTCTTCCTCATGCTGTTCCTTCTCCTCCACCTCCTCCTCCTCCTCCTCACCACCACCACCACTCCCTCCTCCATCCCTCCTCCTCCTCCTCTGCGTTCTCGTCCTTCCTTCTCCTCCTCCTCCTGTTTCTCCTCCTGTTTCTCCTCCTCCTCCTCCTCCTACCCCCCAGGAGCCGTTGATCGATGGCGAGCTGTTAGAGACACGCGAGCAAAGCGTCAATAATGACCCGCAAGGACAAAGAGAAGGTCTCTCTCACACGCTCCATCCGCGCTCGGCGCAATACGTCCTTGCCTGAAACCCACTGCACCGACTGCAACACACCTTCAATCGGGTCAAAAGATGGGGAGGATGATGGCAGAAAGCGGCTTGCAGTCAACCCGTAAAGGCGAACGATAAGGATGCACGGGCCTTGGAAGGCCATGTCGGCACTTTGCGGGCGGGGCGCGGTCAACGAAACCGGCCAAGGATGGGCCAAAGGGGAGGGATGCAAAAGCAACCTGGGGAAACTAAAAGGTACCGATACTGCTACTCCCCGGACCTCTCACGAAGTGCGATCTGACCAGATTCGCGAAGCGAATCCAGTGGTGGCAACGAGGGTCTCCTATGAGGCCCAAAAAGGGAGAGAACGAGGGAAAGGTAGCGGCATGGGTACCCGCACAGAAAGGATGAGCGACTCTCCGATAGCCCTGGAGAGTCGCTCATCCATACTTCGGGGACACGTGAGACTCGGGTTCGGGGGACTTGGGTTGGCCTCACGGGGCCATCACGAAACTGACGAGTCCCATGGGAAATGTGGCGCGAACTCCCGCTGCAATAATCCTACGGAAACTGGCGCGCTCGTCAGAAAGCGTTGGCAAACACGAGTTCTGGCGAACTCGAGCCACACGTTCCCCCCGATTCCTGTGCGGGCTGCCCCGGCAGCGAAGCGGGCCCCGAGGGCAACGGGCCCGTCTGGCCCTGGGTGATGGGCGTGTTTTCCACCACCACCACCACCACCACCACCACCACCACCACCACCACCACCACCACCACCACCACCACCACCACCACCACCATCACCACCACCACCACCACCACCACCACCACCACCACCACCACCACCATAAGCTGGAGGTGGGAAGGAGGAGGACGAGGAAGAGGAGGACGAGGAGGAGGAGGACGAGGAGGAGGAGGACTCCCTCCCCCTCCAACTTATGGTGGTGGTGGTGGTGGTGGAAAACAGGCCCATCACTGATCACTGGGGGCGCTCCCCCACCTCCCCGGGAACGAGCTCCCCGTCCTGCATGCGTCCATGGCAGTTCCGGGCCCCTCCTCTCTCGGGGGCGCGCAAGCATGGATGTCGATCCATGGATTTGGTGAGGCAAACAAGCAAGTCCGGCCGGGCGACTCAGAGAGCCGCTCGCCCTATTCATAGGGACGGGAATGAGGACAGTATGAAACAGCGCCTACACCTGTACACAAACCATGAACAGCACACCTCACATCAGACAGAATGCTCGGCATCAGCTCGGTGGCGTCCTCGACGGGGCAGCCTGGCGAGTCGAGTCGAAAGCCGTGCCCTGGCGTGGACCTGCCGTGGTGCGCGGTCGCCAAATCCATGGATCTGGGGAGGTGCCCTCCCCAAAGTGCGGCCGGTGCCGCTTCGTTCGGCGGCGGAAATCCGCGATTTCCAATGGAAACGGGACCCGTCGCTAATCCACGCCCCCTCCTCCCGCGCGTCGGGGGGCCCCGGGCCAGCCACATCCTGGTGCGCTCCCCCCAGGACGAGCTCCCCCCTCTCGTGGCGTGTGCTGACGCTCCCAGGCCCCTCCCCGCGGTGTTGGGGCCCCCCAGCCAGCCACGGCCTTCCTGCAGGACCCCGCTTCCCTCGGGGCCCGTCTGCGTCATCGTTGCGATGCATGCACACGCAACATGTTGTCCCCTCCCCCGGGGACAAGCTCCCCACCCAGAGATCCAACGTATTGAAAAAATCAAGACGGATTTTTTTCGCCTTGTTCGGCCTCCAGAGGCCCTCACCGGGCCCCGGGACCGTCAAAAATCGACTCAGGATGAAAAACCGGCCCTGGGAAAAGGGTCGGGACTGCACGGGACCCCGCATTGAAAGAAACACGACAGCGGATCTCTGGGCATCCTGCAATTCTTTGGCGCTCCCAGACCCCTCTCTGCAAGTAGGGGGCCCCAAACCAGCCACAACACTCGGGGTTTGCCAAGAGGTGCCTCTGGCCCAGGGTGCCCCCAGCTTGGGGGCCGTCGGGGGCCTCCTTGGAACTCCTGGGGGGCACCTTGGGCCAGCGGCACTTCTACATCAATCCTTGAAATCAAACGCAAGTTTTTCCCGCGACGCGGCGGTGCCCCAGGACCCCAAAATTCCATCGTTCGCGCCGAAATTGGCGGCTGCAAACACAACAGTCTGACCCCGCGGGCGGCGCTTCGCGACCCGACCAATCTTCAAAACTTGCGTTTGACTTCGAGGAGGGTTGTCGCAACATCCGAAACCTTCCTGCAGGACCCGCTTCACTCAGGACCCGGTTTGCTTCATCCCTGCGACGCATGCAGCACGTTCTCCCGCCGCCGCCCGGCGCCAGTGCACACGGGCACGCGCCGGGCGGCGGGGCTGGGGAACCCGCTGCGTGCTGCAGATCCCGTGCCACGCCCACCCTCGCAATCTTGGGTGGCAACTCATGGGAGCCTCCCGTACCATGTCGTCAGCTCTTGCGAATCGACACTAGTAAACGCTCAGTCGACGCTAAATCGACACTAAGTCGACGCTAAATCGGCGCTGAATCGGCGCTATCTCATCGACTCCCAGACGCTCACCGATGTCGATCGACGCTAAAGACGGAAATAAGAGGGTATACCAGGCTCCCATGACTTGCTACCGAACCAATCCCTCCATGTCGTCAGGTGCCTCCCAGATGGGGTCCGAGCAGACGGGGTCGGAGGAACGTGCCGCATCGTGGATGCATCGCCGATGCACTGGTCGACGTCGGCGATGCATCGGCGCCGATGGCTTGGATAACATCGGGATGCATCTGCAATGCGGAGCGACCTTCCGACCTGATACAGTCGGACCCCATATGGGCGGCCCAGCAACGTCCGACCTGATTTGGGCCCCCCCCCCCGGGCCCGCCCAGCTCGAGGATAGGCCGCGACGAGTGGCCATGGCGACTCCGTGACCACCTGCACCGCCGCGCGCGCCGCTGCCGCCGCCACCTGAAAAGGATCGGACCCAACGCGTACAGATACACTCGTGGAGGTCCGCGGGTTCCTTGGATCGACGCTTCATTGCACCAGTCTTGCAGACGTGCTGCCGCGGATTTCTGCGTGGATTTCTCTCAGTGCCACACCCCGAAATGGCGAGCGAAAAGCGACGTGACTTTCACGTGGATCTTTGGTAGTCTTCATTCCTGAACGAAATTATCCAGGACAATCCTGGCCCATCCCATTGTTTTCCAAACGAAATCAGCTCTGCGATGTTGGCGCCATGAGACGCTGAGCGCGCCAGGGACGATGCAGGATGCGCTGCCAAGAATTGTGCTGCATTTTCATGGGGCATTGTCTGTTCCGTCGCGCCGCGATTCACGTCGAATCCGTGTCGAATCCGAGTCGAACGCTTCGAATCCGTGCCGAATCCGTGTCGAATAATTGTCGAATCCACGTCGAATCCGCGTCGAGCACACGTCGGAGTACAAAGAAAGACTGCCATTTACGGAATAGGACAGGTCCCCCGACGATGCAAAAAGTAACAAAAGGTGGGGGGGGGCATCCGCGCGAACCTCCGAGCGTGAATGCTGATGGTATGTGCTTCTTCTTCGAGCCACGCGCACAGCTGCCGCGGCCACGGTGCCACTACCGAACGCGCAAAGGGGCCCAGGGACACAAAAATGAATAGACACCCCCCAATGTCACATTCTTGTTGAATAGGTTCTGGATGTTCGTCGTCTCCTCCACTTCCAACATTGTCTATATCTTGCGGGGAATCGACGATTCTTTGTGTCTGCATGTTCCCTACCTAGGCTCTGCCTAGAAGGGTTCTTACTGTCTTGGCTTAAAGGGGCCGGGCAGTGGAACTCGCCCCGGGCGGTTCCACCAGGGTCCGCCCCGCGGTTCCCCCAGTTACGTCCCCTTAGCTTAGCTTTGCTTATCTCATCTTAGCTTAGCCTAGCTTAACTTAGCTTAGCTTAGCTTAACCTAGCCTAGCTTAGCAGCTTAGCTTAGTTTAGCTTAGCTTTGCTTAGCCTAGCCTAGCTTAGCTTAACTTAGCACAGCTTAGCTTAGCGCAGCAGTAGCAGTAGCAGTAGCAGTAGCAGTAGCATAGCATAGCGCATCATAACATAGCGCAGCATATCATAACATATCATAGCACATCATAATATAACATAGCGCAGCATAGCATAGCACAGCATGTCATAGCATAGCTTAGCTTAGCGTAGCACAGCGCATCATAGCATAACACAACACAACATAACATATCATGGCATAGCACTACTACCGCTACTGCTACAACTGCGACGATGAGGAGAAGGAGGAGGACGGCGTTTACCGTTACTACTAATCTTGCTCTACTCGGGGCTCCAACTCCTAGGTAGGGTCGCTCTGGGATAATTTTTCCCTCCGGAACCTGTACGCCCGAAGCGCGCCGAGCCGGGCAGGCACAAAGGGGATATAGCGAGAGAGCTGGCGACCGAGGGGGCGGCGGGATCGGACCTCCGCACGCGCATGTGAACACCCCTCTGTCGGTAGTGAGCCGTGCGCGCAGCGCCACGGCAGTCCCAGTGGAGGGTCCTCCTCCTCCACCTCCTCCTGCTCCTGCTCCTCCTCCTCCTTGGAGGGAGGGCCCGAGCCAGGGCAAGCCAGGACGACGCACGGGACCCCAGCAAAGACGGCCGCAGCAGGCGGGGGGGCGGCGAGAGTGGGTCCGGCACTGGAACTGGAACTGGAACTGTTCCGGTTCCGGTTCCTGGTTGCGGTTCCGGTTCCGATTCTCGATTCGACTGGAACTGTTCGAATTCGGGTTCGGGTTCGGGTTCCGGTTCTCGATTCGGCTCCGGGGGTCCGGCACTGGAACTGGGACTGGAACTGTTCTGGTGCCGGCTCCAATTAATGATTCCGCCTTCCGGTTCTGGATTCGGCTCCGGGTCCGGCACTGGAACTGGAACTGTTTCGGATCCGGTTCTGGTTCTGGATTCGGCTCCAGGTCTGGCACTGCAACTGGAACTGGAACTGGAACTGGAACTGGAACTGTTCCGGTTCTGGTTCCGGTGGTTCTGGATTCGGCTCCGGGTCCGGCACTGGAACTGGAACTGGAACTGGAACTGTTCCGGTTCCGGTTCCGGTTCTGGTTCCGGTTCTGGATTCGGCCCTGGGTCGGGCACTGGAATTCACTGGAACTGGAACTGGAACTGGAACTGTTCCGGTTCCGGTGCTGGTTCCGGTTCTCGATTCCGCTCCGGGTCGGGCACTGGAACTGGAACTGGAACTGGAAAGTTCCGGTTCCGGTTCCGGTTTTCTTGCGCGGTCAACAAACACCCCATGAAAACTGGACCGCAAAAGCTCATGACGGTCCCGTCAGAAAGCGTCGGCGAGACCGGGTTCGGGCGACCACTGCTTGGCTTGTCCCCACCTCCTCGGCATCCCCACCTCCCCCACCCCCCCTCCTGCATGCCCCGCCCGCCTTCCCACCGCCTCGACCTCTTCCCACGCCACTTCGCACGCACCCACCTCCTCGAACTCCTGACTGCACCGCCTCCTACACACCTCCTCGACCTCCTGCCAAGACCTCCGACATCACGATCTCTTCACAGCGTGGAAACAGCGAGGTCTGGTCCTCCCTCGCCCTCCTCCTCTAACCTCCTTCCCCTCCTCCACCTTCCCCCTCCACTCCTACGCCTTTCCCTTTCACCTCCTCCTCCTCCTCCTCCTCCTCCTCCTCCTCCTCCTCCTCCTCCAATGCTATCTTGTTGGCTCTTGCGAGCCGGCGCTGCTCGACGCGACGCTAAATCGGCGCTAACCGACGCTCATCGACTCGAATCGACCTTCAACCGGCGCTCTCATCGACTACCAACCGCTAATCGACACTAGTGAGCTCTACAACTGAACTGCGAAGGTACGCGAAGCTCCCCTGAGCTGCTGCCTTCGAATACCTCCAAAAACCTCAGGCCTCGAACCTCGAAACCTCGAACCTCGAGACCCACCTTCTCCTCCTCGAGGCGCGAACCTCGAGCCCCTCCATCCCCGATCGTCGGCGAGCGAGCCCGGGGGGGGGGGAGTGAGAAGTGGCGGACCTTGTCAGAATGCTCGGAAGTCCCCCGCCGAACCTTGTGAGAAGCTCCCTCAGCCTTCCCCGAAGACACCAAAACCTTCCAGGCGGCCGAGGGGCGGAAGCCACGCCGCCTTCTGAGAAGGCCTTCTCATTCCCACTTCCCCCCTGGGCGCGCCGCCGCATTTGGTTTTTGGGTCATAACTCTGACTACCTACCAGACCACCCCAACCCAACCCGAAGACCCGAACTTGACCCGAATTTCGGGTTGGGGGGGGTATGGATACCATGTGTTTTTTCAACGTTCCCCGACCCCCCCCACTGCAAATGGAAGGCACATTGAGGGCTTCGGGTCGGGTTGGGGTGGTTTGGTGGGTGGTGAAACTCGGGCCTCCGGCGGCAAGTCAGGACGATCGGGGCACCCCCACGACGCCCTCGGCGAGGCACAACTGCTGGCAAACATCCCGAGGCCAAAGAACCGCCGAGAACTGAGGAAAGCGCCCGGAAACCTCGAGCCTCATAACCTCGAGCCCCAGTCCCCCCCCCTCGCTCGACGCCGACAGGGCGTCGAACCTCAAAGCTTCGCAACCCACCTCGAAACCTCGAGGCGCACCCCTCTCTTCCGCGAGGAGAAACGCGCGCGCGCCCCCGTGAGGGCGGGCGGGCGGAGCCGCCGCCACCACGGCCGCGGCCGCGGTGAAGCCTGCGGCGAGGCCAAGGCGGACCGCGCCGCAGACAAACAAACAAACACGCGCAGAGTAGAGCTCCCTTCCTGGACCGCCGCACCAATCCTCCGAGGACGAGGAGGAGACAAGCGGAGAGAAGGGAAGGAGGAGAGGAGGCGGAAAAGGAGGAAACGGAGCAGGAGCAAACGTTGCCCCAAATTGATTTAGGTGAATACGTGTCAGAGAAAAAATGAGGAGGAGGAGGAAGAGGAGGAGGAGGAAGAGGAGGAGGAGGAGGAAGAGGAGGAGGAACAAATGTTACCCCAAGTTGACTTAGATGAGTGAGTGTCAAGGGGGTTACCCAAGGATTACCCCAAGCTGACTCAGTCAGACCAGGCTACTTCGGGGGACTTCATCTGAGAAGCCGCCCTTCAGAAAAACGCCCCAAACCCCCATTCTGGTGGGGAGCTCGCGTCTTTCACACTTGCAATCTTTCGCCAGGTCCAGAATAGGGCCATTACCCTCTCTCGCCCGACGATCACATTTCGTGCACACCTAGTATGGGTCATAGAAAGCCATGCGATGTGTGAGGTATGCAACACGCGTGCCAACGAATACAAGAACACGATTCGGCTGGGGGAGGGGCGGGCCAAGACACTGGGAACCAATTCTGCAGTATCCCGGAACAAGAAACTTGTCTCACACTGCTGAGGCACCCAGCACAACTAAAACGAGTTTCTTTAATTAACTAACGAGTGGGCGGGGCCATGCTGCGCTCGGGCGAGGGCGGAGGGCCTGGTCCTCTGGGCGACCCGCTGTGCCTCGCGCGCCGTCGGCGGGCGTTCCTCGGTCTCGAAGGCGAACAACGTGGCCCGTGCGATGCGGAGCCGCACAAAGCACAACGTTGCAATCGCCCGCTTGTAGCATGAGAGCTGGGGGGCAGGGGGTGGCGTGGGAGGCGGCAGCGGCGGCGGCGAGATAGTCAGCAATCTGGTTGCCGATCCACGCCATCAAGGGCAGTCCCCGCGCCGACGACTCTTCTGGGGAGGGATGGCTGTTCAAGAAATGCACAAACATATGGGGCCTCACCTCTCTTACGGAATTCACAGCCAAGGGCCCCCCACAAATCTCCATTCACGCTCAGCCTGCGGGCCTCAAATGACGGCCCTTGTTCCAACCCTTTAACAAAATATCACTACCCGTCCAAAACTCAACTTCGACATCTCTGCATGATTGTTCGCCTGGCAAGGGCCTGTGTTGGGCGAGCTCGCGCCGCCGACCAGGTCGGGGCGCTCGGGCGCGGCCCGCGGCAAGCACGGCCCCGGCCGCAGCGACGGAAGCGCGCGTCCGCAGCCTCCTCGCCTCCGCTGCAATCGCCCTAGGCGGGGAGGCGGGCGCCCATCGTTTCCAGTCTGCCCGCGCCTGCGCCGCCGAAGGTGGTCAGCTCCTCCGCCGAGTCACAGGGCGGTGGGGCGGTCCGCGCTCTCGGCGCCATGCCCCGCAGCCAGAGTGCAGGGCTGTCGCGGTAGATGCCCTCCGCCTTGGGCCGCAGCCACTCGGCCCCCTCGAAGTCCTCGTGCTGCGGCCGCGCAGGGCAGACGCCCCCAATTGCGGTGGACGTCGTCTCCCACCACCCCGCAGCTGCACAGGCCCGAACCCCCGCGCTCCTCACCAAGGGTCTCGCACTTGCGTGCAGCCGTCCACGTGCTCGCCGCCGTCGCCTGGGGCAAAGCATTCGCCATGTCGGGCTTGCTTCTTCTCCACTTTCTCATGGTGAATTTCGCGTACCCTTTCGGGACCATTGCCCTGCTCGACATCCGACTGTGCGAGTAGAGAGGGCATCTGCGCCATGGTAAGGGATGGGAGGGAGTGTCGGATGTCAGATATGACGCGAGCGCACCTAGCTTGCCCTCTCCCCCTCCCCCTCGCCCTCCCCCTCTCCCTCCCCTTCGCCCTCCTCCCTCTCCTCCTCCCCCTCCTCCTCCTCGTCCTCCTCCTCCCCTCCTCCTCGTCCTCCTCTTCCTCCTCCCTCCTCCTCCTCCTCCTCAGGTCCTCCTCCTCCTCCTCCTCCTCCTCCTCCTCCCTCTCCTCCTCCTCCTCTTCCTCCTCTTCCTCCTCCTCCTCCTTCTCCTCCTCCTTCTTCTCCTCCAACTTCGTGCCTCGCGACCCGCGGTGCGGAGTTCTCTCCGCGGCCTCGACCCCCCCCCCCCCCCTGGGAGAAGAGCGCATCTCCAACCCGGGCTGCGGCGCGCGAAACGCGCGCCAGTCTTCGCGTCCCCTGGCGGTGGCCTACAGTGGAGGGCAGAACATCTACCCCGAGAGTAACCATCCCGACACGCGAGGCCGTTTAGTAAACGCGACCCCAAAGAAGGGATCGAACAGGGCAGGGCTGCTTAGTAAACGCCCAGGGCCGTCTCGTAAACGCCCCCTGTCCGGTCCGGGTGGCTTTTCCTCCCTTGCTATTGACGACGCACGAACGCCTCCAACCTCGAGCTGGTCCCCCCCCGGAGCCTACAGTCGGGCCGCTGCAACGAAGGAGCGAGAACTACGGAGCAAAGAAGGAGCTGCAATTAACGACCTCTTTTGACCCCCGAGGCGCCTGCGTCGACGAGGAGCGCCAGAGAAACAGCAACAGAAGGACCTTGGGAAAATCGAGCCCCGTGCCACCCACACTGTTCCTTATTTACACGTCTTGGCTGTATTTCTCCCGAAAGTTGCCCCTGACCCACCGCCCCTCTTTATGTGGCTCCTGCGGGGCCTCGTCTGTCCCCTCGCCGCAGGCGTCCGTGTCGAATCCGCGCCCACTCCATGTCGAACGCGTCGAGCCTGGGTCGAGTCCGTGCCGAATCCGCGCCGACCCCACGTCTAAGACGAAACCAGGGCGAAGACAAATTCGGAAGAGGATGAATCGAGAATCTCTGAGATCTGGCAATTCTGGAGGATGTCTCGGGCGCCGCGGCCTTCTCAAAGTGTTCCGGAAGATGCCCCCCGAAGATGCAGCGTGTGTGCTGCCCCGAGACGAGCGGCCCACCGTATCTCTCGGTTTGACCCTTGGGAGGCAACTCCTGGGAGGCCCTCGCCAGCACGGTACAAATTGGAGGCGTGAACATGGGCGCCAACACCAAAACAGGGGTTTGCCTCCACCAGGGGAAGATGATCCTAGATTTTGGTGTTGGCGTTCAGATTTCGGCCATATGGGTAGCACGAATATGACCACCATATCACCGAAACCAGGATCATCTGCTCTCGGTGGAGACACACCGCCGATATTGCTGCTGGTGTCAACCTTCAGGCCTCCGAACGAAGCGACGCAACCCGATCGAGGGTGCCATGGAGCTGGACTCAGCCAGCTTCAGCGCCGGGGATTCAGCGGGACGGAACCCCGGATTGAGATAAGTCCGAAACGAGAGGAGGCCCCGTGTCGAAGCCGCGTCCACTCCATGCCGAACGCGTCGAGTCCGTGTCGGATCCGCGGCCTGGGTCGGCGCCTGCGGCGGGCCAGCAAGGCCTGAGCCCGACGAGGCCGGCGAGGCCAGCCAGGTTCGCGGCTGGCGCTGCCTGGCCGAGCGGCCGCTGGGGCGCGGGCGCGGGGCCGCCCCCCGCCAGCCGGCGAGGCCCCCTTCGGGCCTGGGCGCGCGCGGCGCGCGTCCTTCCCCCCTCCCGCCCCTCCCCCACCCTCCCCGCCCCGCGCGCTTGTCGTTCGTCTGTCGTCCGTCGCTTTCGTCGTCGTGTCGTGTCGTGCCCCTGCACTCTGCCACTGGGCTCCCGTTTGCTGGTGAACGAAAATCTCGGACCCGTGCCGAGCCCACGGCTGAGTGCAGGGGAGGGACGCCAATTTCCAGGGCAGGAGCGCGGCCCCGACGAAGCAGCGGGGCGCGGTGGGCTGCCATCGGGGGGGGCCTGCCGCCGCCAGGATGCGGGCGCGGAAGAGGCAGGCGATCGCCACCATCTCCTGGCCGGGGCCCGCGCTCGGGGGCACGGGCAAGCCAGAGATCCGAGGCTCCCTGGAGGAGGAGGAGGAGGAGGAGGAGGATGAGGATGATGATGATGATGAGGAGGAGGAGGAGGAGGAAGAGGAGGAGGAAGAGGAGAAGGGAGGAGAAGGGGGAAGGGGGGGAACGTGCAGCCGTCGTGCCCGGGCCCCGGGGGGGGCGGGAGGGGCTCCCTTGGGGCACAACAGGGGCAACTCTTCCCCTCCTCCTCCCCCTCCTCCTCACTCCTCCTCCTCCTCGCTCCTCCTCGCTCCTCCTCCTCCTCGCTCCTCCTCGCTCCTCGCTCCTCGCTCCTCCTCCTCCTC
>CAUYUJ010014364.1:96346-116938 GCA_963575745.1 Prorocentrum cordatum | reverse complement strand
ACTCTAGTGAATACAACAGGGATGTTGTGTCTATTCAATTCTTCCTCAATCATGTGGGGGACGCCTCTGAGAATGCCGTTTCGTGGCTCAATTGAAGTCGCGTGTTGGCCAGGTGCTCGGATACGAAGTTCCGTGCCCTTATTGGCCATCATGGTTTTAGCGGCATCGTTATTCAGGGCGCCTTCTCCGTCTGAGTATAAAACTTTGAAGGGTCCATGATAGGCAATCCAGCAGTAGTGGTAGGCGTCAATGATAGTGTCACGTTCTCTGTCGGAAATTTCTAGGCCTGCTGCCAGGCGAATACATCGATCCATAATATGGAATATGGTCCGTTTCTTGTAGAACATGAGGTCCATTTCCCCTTCATCGAGCCAGTTACCAGGAAGGCTCACCGATGGTAGTGTTGAGTTTCCTGGACGTTCCCATGCTCTGCATTCCCGACAGGTATCGCAAACTTCCTTGATCATGTTCAGTCGAACGTTATCAAGCCCCACCTTTTCGAGGATTAGCCTCATCTTTGGCTCCTTCGCATGATGCCATCGCAGATGCAGTTTTCGGAGTTCCTTTTTCACGACATGGGGTTAGTGACTACGGAGACTCTGTAGACTGTGTTGGATGTCGAATCTCGCCCAGTCGGGTAGTCGGGGAGCCCCAGAGCCGGTGGAGGCAAGAGGGTTCCTTGTAGCTCTCCGTAGTTGGTCCCCTGTGTTGACTGCGTCTGGAGGTGGTGGTGCGCCTTGTAGACGGCCGCGGCGGGCCGCCACCTGTGGCGCTTCGCTAGAAGACGCAGAAGGCGTGTTTCCACGCTCGGGGGCGTCTCGTAGCATGTCGTAGCTGCTGGCACCAGATGTCGGATCGACGTTACCGAAGGATCGTGGTCGTGGTGGCCTGGCGTGTGCGCCTTGGCGGCCACCTGAAGCTGAAGCTTGGCCCTCACCAGGTTTAGGTAAGGGTTCCCACCAAGCTGGCACGGTTTTGCCTTCGGGGTCGTGATCGTCTGGAAGTTTAAATGGTTCAGCAAAACGACATTTACCAGGTTCGGTATCGAGGTGGTTCTTAACACCCTTGCTTCTCGTAAGATCCCTCTGACATGCTGGACATGGCCAATATCCAGAGATGGAATCATGATATTTACACTGCGTAGGGTCTCTGTTATGGCTCGGACTGTCCTTTCGGACATTGTCGATGCATGCCGGGCAAGTAGCCACCTTTGGGATGATACGATCACCGATGCGTATCATACCTTCGCCTGGTTCAGCTTGATCGGGAAGGTCTGTAGGATAAGCATGTGCGGTACTTATAGGCGCGTTTCCGCGCGTGGTGTCAATGGCTTTCGCCAAATAGACGGCTTCCACGAAGGCAGACTGCAGTCGTCGAGTGTATTTTTGTGCCAGTGAAAGCTCTGTATTGCACGGTTGTGCGTCCACATGCTGACCGTTGCATTTGAGTCGCTCAAAGGGTTTAAGAATTGTCTCGTCGTTGCTGGTGATATTTGTCGGCTTCTTAATATAGTCACCAGTCGTATCTTTAAGTCCCGTAGCGCATTGGTCAATGCGCACGGTTGTAATGTGTGGTCGGTTGACAAGCTTCGTCCATGGAGAAATATCATCCACCCATGTTCCTGTAGGTTGTTCGCGTATAAACCACCTCCGAGCGCCATCTTGGGTTACATCAATTTTACCACAATAAGTTATGTGTGGTAAGTCTTCTTTATGGTGCTGTTCCCAAGTGTTGTAGTTGACTTTGTAGTTGTAGTAGGGGGGTGGTCCTGTGGTGCGGCAGCTGGGTTGCAGTATGGCAACTCGTACGTAGCACATAGCAAAGTAATGATCTATAACCTGCTGCACCGAGGGGTCTCCCAGGTCGACATATGTGGTCTTGTCCAGGTTGCCGCCTGAGGAAAGTCCCCCTGAGAAGGCAAGCTCTGAGATGCCACCCTCACCGCCACAAAGCTCCAACATATCCACGCAGTTGTTATGACCATAGCATAGTGTAGCGACTATGCTGTATATGTTAGCGTGTGTGTCGGGCATAGATGTGGGGAGGGTAAGGAACAGGTCATCGTCCTCGTCGGAGCTTATCAGCTCAACGGGGACGTCAGTACTCCAGGTTGTCATAAGTTCCTGTCCGAGTCCTGACAAGTCGTCGCCGCAATCATCGTTTCCGTCTTCAACATGCTTTTTAATGCGGCGAGGCTTGATGCCTGCTTCCTTTTCGGCTTTGAGCCTCTCCTTCTGCTTTATACGCGATTCAGTGGGTAAAGCTTGCTCGTCTTGTTCGTCGGTCTGTGTACTCATTGTCGTGGTTGAATGGGTACATGCGTCATTCGCCAGAGTCGGGAGGGGGAGAGAACAGTCATCTATGATGACGCGTCGAGGCTTCTGTGGTGATTGAGTCGGCTCGTTTCCGAGCAAGACCGGTTCCTCGGGTTGCCAATGCAACCGAGTACTGATGTTGGCAACCCCTGCAGGTAATGGTGCATGCCAACCATATCCTGTTGGTTGATCGGTAACTGATATATCCTGAATAACCGCATTGGTATCCAGGTTGATTGTTACGCGTCGGATGACTTCAGACCATTTCGGTCCTCCCTTATTAATCGTCACGTAGTGACGGATGTTATGGTCTGTACGTGTATAAGTGTTTAAGTATACGGGCACGTTTCCGTGCGTGGTGGTGCTCCCCAGGATGTTGTCGTCCAAATGACGGATGAGTGTAGTACGTGTCTGAGCTCGCCATTCAGCATGCCGTACTGTATGGCCGTACCAATCCAACACATGTTGTGGTATTGCCTGCTTGCAGGTACATGCCCACAGCTTCGAGCTAATCGGTATTGATGATGCTACCTGCATATAAGTACCGCTTGGTGTACTGTCTTGCATATTGAACCGAATACCGAAATGACACAAACGCATCCGTATTACTGACAACTTTAGATCTTCCAGGGTATCACGTACTGGAGATAACTTCCAAACATATCCTGGGGGACCAAATATTATGATCTTCGTGCGGAGTTTCTTGGCTTTTATCAACAGGTTCTGGATACGTGACCAATGTGGGGCCACTCTCTTTCCTGGAGTTCGTGCGTACCAGTCACCCGGAGTACTAATCCATATGAGAGTGTAATCTCCACTGATCACCGCACCTAGGTAGTTTGTGCCCACGCTTGTCATAAGTTCGTTGTGGGAAATACGATCACAAATATAACCTCGTGTGCGAAGGTCGGCGCATGCCTCCCTCGTATCTTCAATGACAAAAGCCCTCTTACTAAGGCAGGTTACCCCGCTGTCCTTGTTACCCCCCGGCTTTTCAGCCAACAGGCAAGACGACGAGGGGGCGACGTCGCCCTGCCATCTTCAAGATGAAGAAGATGTGCCTGCAATATCTGCCAGCATCTGGGCTTCCCTCAGATGCTGGAGCTCAGCACTGCAGCGCGCCGTGGCCTCAGAAGCGGATTGCTCCGCAAATGCTGTCAGCATCGATGGATTATCCATCAGCTGTTTCAGCGCGCCTTTGGACCTAGCGTCGCTGACCGTATGCAATTCACGATTAGTGTATCCCATCACTATCTTACGGCGGGACTGTACAGCGTCCATGGGTACACTTCCACCATGCTGGGCCAGTGTCCTGGCAACAGAACAATCGAACGTCTCAAGATCGTCGATGTTGTCGCCTCGCATGGTGGCCTTGGCGAGTGTCTCCATCAACCCCTGAGGCAGGTTTCCCTGCAATTGCTCGCGCTCCTGCGCCGGGGTCGGCTCGCCCGTCAGCACTGTCTGAAAGGACGCGCTGCTTGAGCTCGAGGCGGGTTGCCCCGCAGCTCCAAAACAATCACACCTGATCGACAGATGCCCTGATGGCAACTTCGTCGTCGGCATGATCTTGGAGCCCTCAGGGGGCTCCATTTTGACCTGCCCCTTACCAGGGAATATCAGCTTCTCCGGGCCTCGTTCAAGCACGATGATCGTGCGTTTATCTTGCATACTATCGAGGCCTAGGATGGCTGGCAGGTCCTTGCCACAGCCTGATACAATGTTCGTCTTGTATGAATCGAGTTGGGCCGACCCCTGGTACTCGCAGGCAATACTGAATGTGCCTACGGTATCCGCTGGGGCCGACCCTTCTCCCACTCCGTTGATATTCAAACGAGAGCGGGGCTCGAACGTACAAGTACGGCCATGTGCCTCGGCAGCCTGGACGAACTTGCGGCTCGTGTTCTCGCCCATGATGTTGATCTTCGAACCGACATCGATGAGTATGGAATTTCCACCATCATCCAAGAACGTCTTACTCGGCTGCTTGATGTGCACAGTTTCTGAAGTGTCGGCTGTGTCGGTAGGCGGGTTTCCCCGCGGCACAGTCGTACTCCCTGGCGGGTTACCCCGCGTGACACTGGCATGCGACTCGCTTTCGGCCATGCGTGCCAGGTCGATGTACTGGAAGTACGACACGTGCTGGGCGTGATCGCCACGCTCCTCCCGCCAGTTGGCATACTCATCACGTATGCTCTTATACTGCTCGCGGGTCGTGCGCCTTGTCAACGTCAAGTACGAGTGAAGGGCGATGTCTTGCAGCCCCTCGTTCGTGATGTGATCCCGGTACTGCAGCCACTCCTCGAACTCCTCGTTCATCGCTGTGATGTTGACGGCCCTGGCTGCTGTTGCTGCTGTTGCCACTGAAGATTCTGATAAGTCTAGCGACGGACTATCAGTTTCAGGATTGTTGGCATCCAGCATAAATTTTGTGTGCGTATTATCCATCTGATTCTGGAAATGTCGTACGCGCAATTCACGCAGTTGATCAGGGTCCAGTGACATCTCAGCCCCGCCTCCACTCTGGGGAGACATCTGAGGAGTATCATGCAGGTTTCCCTGCTGAGGCGCCGTCATCGGGATAAGCTGATCAAAATATCCCGTTTCCATAGGCGGCCTTACCTCTTCTGGCAGGTATCCCTGCTGTTGAGACTGAGCTGTCTGCATAGCTAGCATCCTAGCCGTCATCTCCCCCACCATGCTCCTCAGCTCCCGCAGCTCTCTCACTGATTGCTCAGGAGTCTGACTAAAGGAGCCGGTCAATGGGAAGGATGATGCTATGATGCCAGGTGCTCGGCAGATAGCACATGGTGGCTGCTGGGGATCTCCCTCACGCTGGTTTGTAACGTGGCCCACCACATTAGAATTCCAGCATCCCTCGTGGAACAAGTGATTGCACCTCAAGCGGTAAACACTGTCCCTGGGCTGAAATTCTTCGAGGCATACCGCACAGGTATCTTCCATCCCAGTAAAGACCTCTACGTCTGCTGCCCTGGGATATACCCGCCGCTGCCTCTCCAGTACCGTTTCGGAGGGCATGAAGGCTGATGGGGGAGTCCCCGTTAGATCCATCACCTCCGGCACTTCGACATTTGGCATGGAAGTGGTAGGAGTCACGGCGGGCGAGTTTCCTCGCAAAGGTGAGCCCCTGTTTCTCACCGCATCAAGTGCAGCTGCACGTGGCTGATCCCGTGCACTTTGCACCGCCTGCCTTCTCCTAAAGCATGCCTGCTGAGTGTGGTGAGTCTGCCTGATGTAGTCAGGCACGCCCCTACTGCCAGACGATATTGAATGGGCAGTGGGCTGGACAACCACCTCTGGTGATGTCGGTGAAGGCATGAAGGCCATGTGCGGGTACATGGTGTGGTCACTGCAGCGCACATTAGTGAGGTTATGCATCTGATCCGTCAATTCGCCAACAAATTTGTTCGGAACCCTTGACCCATCAGGGTATAATGGCGGGTTCATCTGCGCTGGTGGTGGCCTCTGGCCCTGAGACATGCTCGGATGGGCATTGAACGCCGGGATAAAGGCTCGTTGCCGAGCAGGATCCCGTGGGTTGGGACCCTCAGGTTCCCAGGACCAGGCTGGCCTCCACCTCTGCCCACTTGGGTGAGGCAGATTATGGCTCTGCACCTGCTGCACCGCGGCCGCCACTCTTGAGCGATAGTCGTCAGGTACACCAGCCCTATGGTGACTTGGTGTGCCAGGCAGGTTTCCCTGCTGACTCGTTGGCGTGCCGGGCGGCATCATGTTGAGGAGAGCTGTGCTGTGCTCAGCCCTAGCCGCAGCTATCCTCTCCATGAGATTGCCGTTTGTGGCAGGGCGGACAGGTGTCCCGAACGGGGATTGTGCAGGTGGTGTGCCCAATGGAGTCATGCCCCTTGGAGTGTGCATGCTCTGAGTAGGGTTTCCATGCATTTGCTCAAACCGAGCAGGTCCGCTTATAGGCAGGTTTCCCTGCATGGCCTGGCGATTTCTCGTCGCCATGGCGGACATTGCTCCCTGGCCTGCGGCACAGGGGTCCTGCTGGTATAACCTGTCCGCCAGCTGTTCTACCTGGTCAGGGTTCAGCGCGGCTGCGATCTGATCCAGGTCCGAGGTACTGATGGCCTGCCAAAACACGGCACTAGGCCCTTGGCTTGGGGCACGGCTTGGAGCCGCGCTCCCGGCCTCACTCTCGGTGATCATGAAAATCCGATGGATTTCAGGCTGGTTTCCCAGCTTGGTGGGGCTATAGTGGTCCCCAACTTCTCTGTGGAGGTAGACCATGGGGGGGTCGACGCCCTCTTGGTCTCGGGACCACTGATATTTGACGCTAGCAGTGCCAACGTCAGCCCACCTGTCAGGAGCAGAATCATTGCGACAGAGACTCGCGCATGGCGGTTCCCCAGATACTCTGGATTACGCCAGTGCCTTCCCGTGGACAGGTCCTCTACATGAGAGATGTAATACGGTTCAATGATACCGTTATTTCCCTCGGACAAGAGGACTCCGTTATCGGACCAACAGAACTTCATACCATCTTGTATGGCCTTACGCCAATCTACGAAGATGATGATGTCTGAGTCTGGGTCCCACCCACTGTTCACGGCACGGCGGCGAACTGTCGGCACGAAATGAATGCGCGACCGGCCTGTCCACCTTTTCTTCGTGTTATGCTCAGGTCTACAGGACAGGCCGTGCCACATAATACCTTCGAAGGCGTGCCATCGAGTGCCATGCATGCGACTTCGGGGCATGGGGCCGGTCTCCCGGCAGGTTGGTCGCACAGCACAATGTAGCTGTACAGCGACCATGGAGCTTTCAATGTCCATGAATGCCCCTGAGAGGCGCGGATGAAGATAGCGGGCTCGCCGGAGTCCCGCATCAACACCTTGAACTGTAGGCGCTGTTTTTCTTCTCCGTCTGGTTCGCGGACATGAACAACCTCCATCATGATGGCTGCTAGTTGGTCAACCGAGCGCCCATATAGCTGCTCGTTGATGACTTTGGCCTCGTCATATTTTGGATTATACCCAGCGTGTTTTGATTGACCTGTGTTCCACGGGTAATGGTTCACGAGTTCCACTAGGTTAACCCAACCATCATGATCATCGAAAGATTCCAGGCCCCACACAGGATTGTGTGGTCTGTCTGGCGCATGTCTGCATATCCTGCTGAGAGCTTTACTCAGCTGTTTGAGAATATCGTTGGATGTGGGAAGGATTCCAGCCTTCCTGCATTCCTTAATGAATGTCTCATCCACCGAGCGTATCGGTGGGATCTTCCGAAGCGCAAGTCTACCCCTGATCACATTCGGAGTCCCACTAGTGAAGGACGTGTCACCTGGGTGGTGCAGCTGATCCACTGGCGGGTTTCCCCGCGTACGAGCCTCTGTCGCTGCAGAGGCTGCGGCTCCTGAAGGGGATGAAGCTGCAGCGGCAGCGCCTGGCGGGTTTCCCCGCGGTGATGCGCGACTGGCGCTGCCCCTGATCTTCGGCACCCAGGTGCCCCTCGACATAGCACCTTCATCGGACCTCCTGGAACGGGCCGCCACAGGCGAAGCTGGCGCAGGGGCATACCCACTGCGCTCGAAAGCTGCCGCCCTTCTCGCAATGGAGCTGCTGCGACTAGGCGGGCGTCTTCGTTCCTCCACAGGGTCCTGCGGTTGCTGCTTGGGCTCAGGCGCTTGTGTAGGAGTTGCGCCAATCGGCGGCCTCGGAGTTTCAGTTCGAGGCACCTCCATCTGCACGTCTGGCCCAGGGTCCTGAGAGCTCACCTTCGGTTTCGGCCCCGAGGGCGGCTTAGGTGTCGGGGGTTCACTCTTAGCCTTCGAAGTTAGTGGGAGTGGGGGCTTCGTAGCCCCCTTCATGTAGATCTTGCTGGAATCCTCCAACATCTTGCGAGTTGCCTCGCGTGTGCGTTCTTCTGCTGTCCGCATGCGCTCCTCGTCCTCCGCCACACGTTGAGCCTTTTTCTCATCCTTGATTGTCGGTTCTGGTTGTTGGGACTGACTAGAAACGCCAAGCGAGTTTCCTCGCATACTAGGAAGACTAAAGAGCGCGTCTTTCTCTTCCTGGGTCGTGGCTACCAGTCCCCTTGGAACCGGAGTAGGCTTCTCTTCTTCTTTCGAATCCAAGTGGCTCAAGATCCCGAGACGACGATTCACTGCGGCGATCTCGTCTGGTGTCATCGGGATAAGTAGCGGATGGCCATCTTTGTGAGGGGTTTTGCCCCGGTTGGGGCTCAGACCTTCGTTGTTGCCAACGGGGCATCCTGGCCTGTGGTTCTGGAACGGCTCGGAGCAAGGTCCGCGAGCTGCGTGAGGCCTATACTGCTTGCGAGCCGCGATAATGTCTCGCAGCTGAGTCCGCGCTTCTTGAATTTCAGGGCGGCGGATATTTGTTGCAAGCTGATAGCCTCCGCGGATGGCCTTGCCCTCACTGTCCCTATAGGCAGGGTTGCCCTTGCCGAAGGCCGAGTGTTCCCCTTTTCGGCGTCTTGGGTCGTTGTACGGAAGTAGCTGGCCACCTCTCCTGAGAGCGTGTTCTTTTGGGCCAGCCTGCCTCCACTCACGAGGAAGTCGAGCCTGTGGATGTGGCTCTTCTCTGACGCGCGTATGGGAACGAGACCTTCTGGTGTTCTCATCAGAAGAAGCTGCCGAAGCAGCATGAGCGGCACCCGGTGGAGGTGCCTGAGGAGGCTCCTGTGCGATCCCAGATGGATCGTCCGATGGAGGCAGGTCTCCCTGCTGGATGGAGCTCGGCGCAAATGGCGCTTGTGCCGATGGTGATGATGATTCAGACTCGTCAGGATCGAAGTCAACCTCTTCCTCACCATTCACGTCCATCATGAGGATGGTGACGTCATCCGCATCTAACCCGCAACCATCGCCTTCTACTTCTTCTGATGTCGAACTACCGATGATGGTGGCCATTGGCGTATCTGGTACAGGCAGGTTTCCCTGCATAGCCGGCGTCTGTGCGTCGCTCGGCTGCCCCGGGGTAGGAGGCGCTGTTGTCAGCTCGGGCTCGTTGCCGAGCACAGGCTGCCCGGCAATGTTGCGCATGGCCGTGTGGTTTGGCCGCATTCCCACCGCCTGGAGACCCCATCCTGGCGGAGGAAGATCATGGCCGCGCATAGCAATAGCCATTTCTAGAGCATTACGCCATCTACCACGGGAGTATATCAAGTGTCTCTGCACGTCCTGAGGATGCACGCGGTCAATGAGAGTCAGAGCTGCCAACAACAGCTCTGAGCTACCACGAGCGTCAGTATCCTGCATTATCATAATGTCAGCTTCGATATGTTCTTGACTCTCAGGATAACCAGTAATAAGTATCTCATGCATCCTCATGAGGGTCTGCAAAAGGGTGCGTGGTCCATATTCGCCTGGAGCAAGCGAACCAGGAGGTATAAACGGAGTATCTGGTTCGCCTGCAATGAAGGCCTGAACAAATGCCTGAGACTCCATTTCAATTAAGTCTTCAGTGGTCTGGGGATATTCTCCCATCAAAGAAGGCCTGTTTCCAGGCGGGATTTCGGGCGGAGGTTCGAGGTGTCGTTGAACCTCGGAAGGCGAAGCCTCTATAGTGGTGTCCTCGTCGCTGCTCTCGTAGGCCATGATGTTGCCTGGGTTCCCGAACATCCAGTCGAAGAAGGATAAAGGGTAATTTCCCAGCGTCCCGTGTTCCACGGGAGTGAGCTCGTTGTTGCCCTCAACGAACCTGCGAACGTACTCGAGGTAGTACGCGTACAATCCATGACCATACGCCTCGAGCTCGTCGACGTTGTCCATGCCAACAACCCAAGTGAAAAATATCTGCTCCATAGCCTCAAAGTCCTGGAGGCTCAGATACTCAATGAATGGTTCACTTGAGCCAAAATGGACTTCGGTCGACCTGCCCTTTCCATTTTCCCTTCGCTGGACAATCTCGCACGAGATGATCGGTACTACCACATTCATGGCATTTAAGAACCTGGCAATCTCTACCTCGCGGGTGTCCCCGCCTACCTTTGCCTTTTCCTGAGGTCTCTCTACGGCCTTTACCACGGCCCTTTCCCCCAAATAATATCTCATCATGTTGTTCATCTGAGAGCCTCTGGAGAAATGCCGCGATGCCTCGTCCGTTCAACCTCCGACGACCTCGCTTACCTTTACCTTTTCCCTTAAAACTTCTCCGTATCCTCCTTCTAACACGACGCACTGGTTTTCGTGTGAACCTCCTCCACCTTCGTTTAGCCTGTTGTGGTAACCAGAACAAATGTTCAGCACGCTGATTGTCGTCATCCACATTCATGATATCTGACCAATCTAAAGCTTCAACACCATCTGATGATATAGTGTCTGCATCGGTGCTAGAGTCGAAATCCTCGTCTCCCAAGTAGGTGGATACACCGTCGGTTAGGGGGTTTGATTCCCCCCATAAGGAACGGTGTGGTTGTGGTTCTCTAGAAGGAGGGCTGGTTGCCCAGCTTGGTTGTGATCGATCCCCTGCTAATAAAGCAGTAGATTCTCCTGGGTCATCGGCCCATATGCTTGAGGGCCCGTTTCCAGGCTGGGCTTCAGTAGTCAAAGTAGTGTAGGCATTTCCACTACCAGATCCCCTTCCCCTTCCAAACACAGATCCTATGTTGCCAGGAGACCGTTCAGATAGGTGGCCTATCGAACGCATCCTCTCCAGCAACTCATCATACTGTTGTTGTGTTCGGGGCATTTGGTGATTGAGTGGCTGTAAGAGTTGCCTGGCTCGCTGGTTGCCGACGCCTAAGGCGCGGAATAGGATAGCGGTTAGCAGTTGGAAGTTGGGAAGGTCGAGTCCCACCGACTGTGCCTCAAGTCGGGCCATTTCGAATCGGGTAAGGGTGACATCGATTCGTTCCCCGTGAGGCACGTGGAAGTCGATGAGTTGTGTGCCGGAAGTGAGCTGTCGCTCATCTTCCAGGCGTTCGAACTTCATGCTTAGGAGGAACATGATGTAGGTCACTGGGTCGGTGTGGACCCCATCGATGTCAGCACCATAGTTTATAATGTCAGGCGGTACCCTCATGGCGAGTGTCCTCGCTAGGCCACCTAGGCCGCGTTGTATTGCGGCCGCTTGGGCCTGTGGCGTCATACGTCCGCTTGTAACGTTGAGCCATGCGTTGACCTCGTAAATGTACTCGCGAAAAGGTACATTACCTTGAGGGTCCCAATATGGGCCATGTGTTTGCCCATCGGTGCTGTTTTCTCCACGACGCATGTGTCCGATTGCTGCCCCCAGCGCGAACCATATAATAGCGAAAACGACTAGCCCGAGAATGTGTAGAGAAGGACGGTTATGATGCGCGTTGTCGCGCTGGGGTAGCGCCTTGTCGAGTCTTCGAGGCGCTCTGTCTGGCGGGTCTCCCCGCCCCTGCTTCAAGTATTGCGCTGTTAGCTCGTTGCCGAGCGGTTGGTGGTAACGCAATGATGAAGCGTATATGGTACCAATCTGGTCGTCTAGACGTCGTACCTCTCGCTTCTTGCTCTTGAATAGATCCTCGTAAACGTACTGGGAGTGGTGGCGCAGGGTGGTAGGTGGTCACGAAGATCGTGCCGAAGAATATGAGGCTAAGAAGAGCAAGAGCTGACCACACGAGAGTGCGGCCAGCTCCGCTACCAAGTCGAAAGTGAGCCTGGTAACTCAAATAGCATCCGATTCCATGATAGACATCGGATGGCAAATAGCGTCCATCGCTCTGCTGTGATAGTACAGTATGAGGGGTGGACGGATAATATAGGATAATATCGATGTAATGATCTTTCCAGCACATAGCGAACACTCGCGGTGTCCGGGCAAATAGGGCGCGCGTGCCTTGGGCCAAAGGCAACGGCGCGCGCGAGCTATGCTCCCGATACTATAACATCTCCCAAAGACCTACCCTTAAAGTTCTGCCTCCTCTGCCTCCTCTCCTCCCTCCTCCTCCTCCTCCTCCTCCTCCCTCCTCCTCCTCCTCCTCCTCCTCCTCCTCCTCCTCCACCTCCTCCTCCTCCTCCTCCTCCTCCTCCCCCCCGCTCTGAGCGACGATCGCAAGCGGGTCTCACGCAAGATGGCACAGCGATCTTACACGGTGGCTCACGCTGGCCGCCAGCTCGGCACGCCACATCTGAAGCAAGGGCGCCTGCGCGCAATCTTCTGCATCCATAGATACAGTAGGGGCCCGACCGCAAGAAAGCTCCCTCAAGCCGCCCAACCCTGAGACGCCAGGATGGGCGCCCATTGAATCGTGGTGTGGGAGCACCACGCATTCCATAGCAAAACCATTGAAACCCAAGATATTCAGGGCACCCTGCATGTAAGAAGGGTGTTTCTTGGCATGGGCTTCCACTGTAAGGCCCAGGCCTTCTAAAAACATCATGGGGTGCTTCCAAGAAGCCTTCTGCGCGTGGCCGCAAGAGGGGGTGCATCACACTATCACACCATGGTCCGAGGCCTGTGCGCGGACGGGGGGGTACCAGGGGACGTAACCGTGGAAGGGACGACAACTGGCAGGCCCAGGCCAAGAGGCCCACGCACCACAAATGGGAGAACTCCCGCCGCCTTCTGAGAAGGCCTTCTCCTCCTCCTCCTCCTCCTCCTCCTCCTCCTCCTTCTCCTCCTCCTCCTCCTCCTCCTCCTCCCCCTCCTTCTCACTTGCCCCCCTTGGCGCGCCGCAGAATTGGTTTTTGGGTCAGAACTCGGGCATCCGGCGGCCGTTCGGGACGATCGGGGCACCCACAGAACACCCTCGGCCAGGCGCAGCTGCTGGCAAGCATCCCGAGGCTGGAAAACCTCCGAGAACCGACGAAATCGTCCGAAAACCTCGACCCTCGAACCCGAAACTTCCCCCCTCCCTCGCCGCCGACCCTTGCCTCACCCCTGACTGAAGGACGCCTCCGAGACCTGACGTCCGCAGAAATGCTCCGTGCCGGGCCATCCGCGTCCAAAGGCCCCCGACCGCCTCCCCCGGGCCAGGTTTTCGCTCTGGGCCCCGTCTGGATGGCCAAGACCGCTGCAAGACGGCTCCAAGGGTCCAAAGATCTACCCCAGGAGGCCCCGAAGTGGCCAAAATCCGTCCATAACCTTAGGGAAATCAATCTTGTTCGCTTTCTCGCCTTTTCGCTTTCGATGGCCAGTTGAGGCTTCGAGATGGCTCCAAGACGGCTCCAAGAGCGCTCCAGGGCTCCAAAGAGCGGGTGCCTGGAGACGGACCCCGACAAAGGAGGTCGAAGAACGCACGCCAGCCTCACACAGACCACTTGGGCCGCGAGGAGTGGGGCGATCAGTGGGGGGGGGCAGCGAGGGCTGCAGAAGAGGGGCCCTTTAGGAACCAGAAGGGGGCCTGTCGCTGTCGGGTTCGAGAAGTGCACCTTTCCTCCGCCCCCCCCTCATGTATCGCCACCCCCCCTAATTGTGCGACGCCCAAACCATGTCTCTGATCTGACCTCTGACCTCTGGGCCACAACTCCGGCCTCCGGCGGCCGATCGGAACGTTTCTGGTACCCCCGAGACGCCCTCGGCGAGGCGTAGCTGGCGGGAAACACCCCGACGCAAGAGATCCTGAAGGAACCATTGGCGGCGCGCACAAGGTGGTGGGGGAAAAGGAGAACGGCTTCTTGAAAGCAGGCTGCTTCGTCGAAGGCGCCGGCCTCACATCTATAGATAGGGCCCGCTCCCTCTAAGGAGCCGGGATGTTTTTACGAAGCCTCCCCCCCTCCCCATACCCCCCTCTGCGCGTGGCCGCAAGAGGGAGGGTCTATCACACCATGGTCCGAGGTCTGTGCGCGGACGGGGGGAGTTCGCCCCCACCCCCCTCTGAAGGGGGAAGGGTTCGACAACCAGGGGGGGGGGAACGGTTCCAGACCCCCCCCCTCCAAGCGCCCACAGAACGCGCTCTATCTTACGAGGCCTCCCCCCTCCCTCTCTGTACGTAGTCGAAACCCGCGGGGCCTCCCGAAGACCTCCGGCTGGAGGCTTCCTCGCAGCGGCGTCTTGTCCCCGCGCTCACCTGGGCCACCCTGGGATCGAGGGTCCCAAATGCGCCGCCAGAATATCACCACATCCACTGCCGCTGGGCCGTGGTCCGAGAACTCGGGGAGCGGTAGATATGGATAATTATCTTATCTGCCTCCCCACGCGGGCGGGCAAATATCCATATCCACCGCGCCTCGAGGTCTCAAGGCACAACTCCGAAGCGGTGGATGTGGACATATTCTTGCGGTGGACCAACAGTCCGTGTGGTGCTGGACCGCGTGGTGCCCTCGGAATCCCGCGACGACCTCACCGCGCGGTACGTCACCGCACGGTCTCGGAGACTTCAGAGGCCCCAGTCGTCCGCGAGACGTCCTGGGAGAGGATGGCCCCGAGCCCCCAAAACCACGCGGCGACCCCCAACCCCCACTGGCTCACCATCCGACGAAGGCGTCAGGAGGGCGTATACACCATGCCAGGGCCAGGATGGCCCTGGCCTGGCACGGTGGTGGTGTATAGATGCCTTCCGCGTACACCACGCGTTGTGGTCATCAAGCCGTCCGGGGACTTTTTAAACGCCGCCGACGTGGCCCAGTTGAAAAAAGTCGCTTCGCCAACAGCGGCAGCTGTTCGTACTGAGCAACGTTTGAGCTACGAGCAAAAATAAATCTGGCGCGAGATGACAGCGACCTTCCGCGGCGGCTTACGCGGGCCGCCAGCGCGTCACGCCTCAAAGGAAATGAGGGCGCTGACGCGCGACCCTTCGCGGGCAGCTTACGCGCCAATGTCGGTGAAGACGACCCCGTTCAGCGTCGCTTGATTACTGTTGGGCATCGTACCCATGCTTTCCGTACCCATTCCAAAACATGCGATGTGCTGTTTCAAGACGGGATCCACGGGAGTCCCGACTCTTTCCCTGTGGCCAATGGTCCATCCTGGGTTGTTTTTTTGCCCGTCCCCGCGAGGGCCCCCGGAGGCCGAAATCGGCCCACTCCCCCCGTCGTGATTTTTGTCCCCGACGCGAACATGTCTGGACTTCGGGCACGCAGGGCCCAGGCCCCCCCCCAGCGGATCCAAATCGGCTTCGGTGGCAACTCATGGGAGCCTCCCCTACAATTGTACCATCTTGTCGGCTCTTGCTCATCGACGCTAAATCGACGCTCGTCGACGCTAAATCGACGCTAGTCGACGCTAAATCGACGCTAGTCGATGCTGACCGATGTAAATCGGCGCAACTCATTGACTCCCAGACGCTAATCGACGCTACTCGACGCTAGAAACGGAATTAAGGGGTTTGCCAGGCTTTACTGGGCCCTGGAAGCGACAGGCCCGTTTTTTCATCGGTTCCGTTTTGCCGTTTTTGCTGCCAATTCCGACGCCGCTTTTATTACCGGTTCCGTCGCCGTTTTTTTACCGTTCCTGGCTCCGGTTCCAATCTTGGAACCGTTTTTTGTTGCCGTCTCCGGCCGCCATTGTTTCCCGCTTCCATTCTCAAGAGACATTTTTCGGAAAGGTGAAAAAACGGCCCTGCCGCCGCTTCCACGACCTACTAAGTCAGGCCCCCTCCCCCCCCGGGAGCGCGCGGGAGCCTCCATCGTGGCCTTCACCACGCTGACCTCCGCCGCCCAGACCTGGCGCCCAGGGCGCGGGCCCTCCCTTGGAGACTTCAGGTCGGGCATGCCCTCCTACAGGCGGATCTTGATAGACAAATTCGAAAGATTCAACATGCATTCGAAACTAGCTGAAAAATAAACGAATCCCGTCCCAAATTATGTTGAGATCACTCCCCAATCTGTCTCCTGCAGAGGGACACGCCCGCCCGACTTCACCCCAGGGGAACCAACAAGGGCGCCCAACTTCGCGCCTCGCGCGGGGCGCAACGCGAAGGACTCCGCGCCCTCGCGCCGCCCCCCCCCCCCCCAGGGCCGAGCCGAGCCGCGCCGCGAGGCGCGAATCGGAGCCGAGCCGCGCCTTGCCGCGCGAGGAATCGGAGCCGAGCCGCGAGGCGCGAATCGCGCCCCGCGGCTCGGCTCACCGGCGCGAAGCGGCTTCGTGCCAGCGAGGGCGCCCTGGCAAGCAACGACGCGGCTGGGAGCGCAGAGAGCGAGGCTCTCGGGAATCCTGCGCAGATTCCTCGAAGCGGCGCTGGGGCCCTCTGGTGGCGCCTCCGGCGCCGCCCCTGGCGGGCTCCGCGTGCCGGGCAGGGGGGCCCAGCGCCGGTCCGAGGAACCCCCGCGCGGACCTCGAGAGGGAGGAGGAGGATGGATAGAGGAGGAGGAGGAGGAGGAGGAGGAGGAGGAGGAGGAGGAGGAGGGGAGGAGGAGGAGGAGGAGGAGGAGGAGGAGGAGGAGGAAAAGGATAGAGGAGGAGGAGGAGGAGGAGGAGGAGGAGGAGGAGGAGGAGGAGAGGAGGAGGAGGAGGAGGAGGAGGAGGAGGAGGAGGAGGAGGAGGAGGAGGAGGAGATAGAGGAGGAGGAGGAGGATGAGGAGGAGGAGGAGGAGGAGGAGGAGGAGGAGGAGGAGGAGGAGGAGGAGGACGAGGACGAGGAGGAGGAAGGATAGAGGAGGAGGAGGAGGAGGAGGAGGAGGAGGAGGAGGAGGAGCTGAGGAGGGGAGGAGGAGGAGAGGAGGAGGAGGAGGGGAGGAGGAGGAGGAGGAGGGAGAGAGAGGAGGGGAGGAGGAGGAGGAGGAGGAAGGATAGAGGAGGAGGAGGAGGAGGAGGAGGAGGAGGAGGAGGAGGAGGAGGAGGAGCAGGAGCAGGAGCAGGAGGAGGAGGAGGAGGAGGAGGAGGAGGAGGATGGGGGAGGAGGAGGAGGAGGAGGAGGAGGAGGAGGAGGAGGAAGGATAGAGGAGGGAGGAGGAGGAGGAGGAGGAGGAGGAGGAGGAGGAGGGAGGAGGGAGGAGGGAGGAGGAGAGGAGGAGGAGGAGGAGGAGAGGAGGAGGAGGAAGGATAGAGGAGGAGGAGGAGGAGGAGGAGGAGGAGGAGAGGAGGAGGAGGAGGAGGAGGAGGAGGAGGAGGAGGAGGAGGAGGAGGAGGAGGAGGAGGAGGAGGAGGAGGAGGAGGAGGAGGAGGAGGAGGAGGAGGAGGAGGAGGAGGAGGGGGAGGAGGAGGAGGAGGAGGAACAGGAACAGGAACAGGAACAGGCTATCCCACGTAGTGGCACTGGGAGCTCTCGGCCATAACCCATCTTCGATGCGAGATAAATATTCTCGTCGATGGGGCTCAAGCTTATGGGAACATGGTTTCGACAACTCACGCATAATAACATGAGCATAAAAAACCACAAGCTTGACAAAACCAAAGATGATGGGCCCGCTGGAGCCTCGTGGAATGCGTCTCGTGAGCCCAACCCCCCGCTATGTGGGGCCGCCCCCCCCCCAGGGGGAAGGGCAAAGTACTTATCATTAACGAGGGTCGGGGTGAAACACGCGGACTCGTGCCACTTCTTCATTGTGGCCCAGGTGGCAGAACCGAAACAACAAAGACATCTTTTACTGGACTCGTCGAGCTGATGACAGGAGGAGAAAGCGGCCATGAAAGTAGGGGCGGGGGGACGGGTGGGGGGACGAGAGGGCCCCCCCCGCTCTCCTGCCTCCGCAACCCCGCTCCTCGGCCTGCATGGCGTCCAGGGGCGCACGTAGCAGGCGGTGCCGCACCTGCCGCGCTCTCTTCTCCACGACCATGACCTGATGCATCGCAGCCTGTGGAATCTGGGCGCGGGTGGCTGCCTCACCCGCGAGCACATCTGCAACAACATTACCTGCAATAAGAGCAGAGGGGATGGAGCGATCAACAACATCAGAACTCGATAGATGAGAGTTGGTGAAGATCATGGCAATCTCTCCAACCCTCTGCGACAGAAGCTTTGACACTCTCAACCACAAATCAGCGTCGGCACCACGTGGCACCTCGCATTTTCCTCCATAGAATCCTCGGATCACCGACTCGTTGTCGGTCACATAACAGATATGTCCGACTGTTGTGCGCAAAGCCAACTCGAAAGCCAGCCATTCACCCCGAGGCACAGATTGGCGGCAGCCTGGTAGCCGTCCAAAAGCAGACGGCCGAATGGAGAGTGGGAAGAAACAGTCGAACGTGACAATAGCAACACCGACACGGCGAAACCTGCTTTCACCCGAAGTTTTCCCACCAAACGCGTCGCCGAAGACCAGGAGCGGGTTCCCAGGCTCCCCACGTCCCACGGAACCAGCACACAAATCATTACATCCTGACGTCCACCAGAACTCGGTGTCGGGAGGAGGAGGAAGTGCAGTGGCGGACGCTGGAAGAAGGCCACGTAGCGAGAAAGAAGGTGAAGCCTCTGCTTGAGTGAGCGCTTCAGCAACAAGGTCCTGTGATTGCTCATATGCCGCAACGCCAACATTATCTTCGCAACCCCAGACCCGATGAAACGCGGTTTCAGGATACTTCCGGCACCGTGGACATAAGTCGTCAAAGCTGGAGTCCAACTCAGACTTAACTCTAGCCCTGGGCCAAATACCCCCAACGGCAATCGACACCATAAGTTCACTCAAGCGCTCGCCTTGCGAAACCAGCTTGAGCTGGGAAATAAACCTGCGATAAGACGCGTTGTCCACACCATTCTGAACTCCACCACCACACCGGTGTTCAGCCGCGCGCTGCCACAGCTTAGACTGAATAGATGACATAACGTGCCGAATAACAGGCTCAGGGGAATCTAAAATAATATTACCCGAGAGTCCTTCTTCGGGAAACTTCCAAGCCTCCAAATCTCCAGGAAAATCAGAAGGGGCCTTCCAATGATCGGGCTCCAGGGGTTCCCATCCAGCCTCAAGTAAATACAGCATGATGGCCCCCATAGGTCCCCTAACGTGGCGCGACCGATGCTGAGGAGCGGCCTGTTGCAGCTTGCGCAACAACGCAGGCCAGGCTCTGCGAACTCCAGAACGGATGGACGGTTGCATGATCCATTGCCTCATCCAAAATTCGGAGGAGGAGGAGGAGGAGGAGCAGGAAAGATAGAGGAGGAGGAGGAGGAGATCCGCAGGGACCTCGAGTTCGACGTCTATGTCATGGTTTGTTCACCCAGGCTCGCTAGAAAGGGCTGGCTCCTACGTTGTAACCCCGCGCTTTCAGGGCGAGTTCAAATTTTTGCCTAAGATCTCCCCCACTGTGCCGCGAGGCGCTCGTTGGAGTGCCTCAGAGGTTCGGATGATAGCACCAACGCCAATGTCGGCGGTGTGCCTGCACCGAGTGAAGACGATTCCAATCTCGGTGATGGTGGTCATATCCGGGCCTCCTGGGTGGCCAACAAGTTACAACCACCACCAAAATATAGGATCATCTCCCCCTGGTTGAGGAACCCCGTTCTGCTGGTGCTGGCGCAGATTTCCGAGCCTCCAAGTGCCCTCCCTTGCAGTCCTCAGTCCCCAATCCTCAAGGTTGAGTAAGTGGGGGGCCCAGGCCCCAAACTCCTGCATCTCCTAGGGTTCCCGGCGCGCTTCGCGGCCTCCAGCGCGCCTCCTTTCTCGCGTGACTTTCTCGGGCCCAAGAGGGCACGGGAAACAAACCCAGAGGGCCCCGGGACAGGCACGGCGGCTGCATGGGCCGAAGGCTGGTGGAACACAACAACTCTTGGTTCGAATTTCGAGCGGTGACGAGCCCTAGGGTGAAGAGCTCTAGTTGTAGGGCTGACCTTCGTCAACTTCGGCACACCAGAAGCGTTCCTAGGGCGACCGTGCCGTCCCGGGCAACCGCGATGTGATCCCGCCAGGTGCCCAGCGCGAACCAGTCATTCGAAGTACAATTAAACATTTACCACAAGGAACGGTGGCCAAGTCTCGTTTAGACACCAGAAACGCACAAATGTCCACGAGGAGAACTGGAGGAATAACCGTGGAAGAACCAAACAAGAACAGCGAACCGCTTCCGAACCCGCACTGGTCTTTAACTTAGCTTAACGTCGTGATTGTATGCCGTCCGTGCATGTCTGGGGCTTATCTGCAAAAACTGCTCTCTGCTGGGTCCCGCGTACCTTGTTTCGTTGCGATCTTGCACTAGAATAGTGGATGCCACGACACTGGACACCCTAACAGTCCTATCATTGAATTTAGACTTTGTTTAACATGTGGGACATATGTAAAAAAACGTGTGAAACATGTGTTTACATGTTAAAATCATGTTTGGAGCATGTTTTAGACATCTGGAAAGTATTTGGCAGCATGCTTCCTCTCCATTAATCGACCTTCACAACGCTGGAACAACGCCGTTCACGCAAGCCGACGCGTGTGCATCACACTGGCGCGTGTGCATCACACTGGTTGCCACGAGCCCCTGTGCTGTCC
>CAUYUJ010014364.1:88846-91346 GCA_963575745.1 Prorocentrum cordatum | reverse complement strand
CCCGGGGCCTTCTGGGCCTTCCTGAACCTGTGGGGCCTGCCCAGAAGCACGCGCAGACCATCGAGAGTCGTAAGGCAACCCTTCCCCCTCCTACGACGCCTGCCAGCCGTGTCGTCGACGCCCAGATTAACCCCAGATGTCGCGTTGCCGTCGCCTGCGAAGACGCCCAGGAACTGGTTGGGGGACTTCCCCAGACGACCGTTGGAGGCCACGACGGCAGCCTTGTCCCCCGCCACGGAACGCGCCATGTCCTGGATAGCTTGCACGACCGTGGTACCGAACTCGCTCAGATCCGGGCGCGCGGCGACCTCGTTGCCGACGGACGACGTGCCATCGTCGTCGAAGTTATAGCCAAATGGATATAGGAATCGCGAGCATGTCGAATACAAGAATGATATATACGCGGGCAAAGGTGGTAGACGCCGAACACCCTGCGACGACCCCGCTAACCGAATGCAACGGACCAGCAAACATGGGCGACATAGCGATGAACCTAAGTATCAGATAAGCTCCAATGCGCAGCGCCGCGATCTGCATGGGAAACCTCAAACTGTCTGCTCGTGATTCCAACAGGTCGAGGCGCACGCCTTCGTAGAACTTCCTGGAGTCCCACGGAACAGTCGCTGCAACTTCCCTGGGTGAGCTCTTACTTCGCTGCTGCCTCCACGCTGCATCGCTTGCCCCGCTGACACTCGAGGCTTCCAGATAAAAGGCGCCGAATGTCTAACTCCCACTCCGATGCTATGCCTCCCCTTGCCCTTCCCCGCACGCGGCGAGCGCCGCTGGAACAAAAAAAGGCCGAAAGGCCTGCAGCAGTCAGCTGGATTGACCGAGGGGGCGATCTGCAATGCACTCGGGCGACGCGGCAGCGCGCCCCTGCTTTCCACGATGAAGCACTCGATGCCGAGGCGCTCGAGGCAACCATCACACAAACTCGCAAAATGCCTCATGGAGAGTCCGTCTATACTGACCACGTTGTGCTGAGAGTAGGATTTGTGGAATTTCCGAATGCCCTCTGGGCTGAGCCTCGGCGGCGGTTCTAAAAACATAAAATGGGAATGATGTCGACCAGGTTCGCTTGCAGCGCGCCGCAACCCAGCCAATCTAGCGACTTCCGTCTGGAGAAGAAGAGACGGGGGATCTGCTACAATCTGCCGATGCCCAGAGAGTGGTGGAGGCCTTCCAAAGTTTGAACCCCCCTCGTCCACTTGTGCGCGCTACTCCCTCCCTTCGTGATGCCATCCAGCAACCGGGTCCTCCGCTCCTTGGAAGACATATGCCGTGTCGTGCCGGCCACCCTCTGCAACTCGGCCTCTAACTTCTCCAACGTGCGTTCGCCTTCCTCTGGGCCCAGGGCCTGCCCCGAAGAAGCGCCCTGCAAGAGAACTGCAACCTGGAGGTGAAGCTGCTCGAAGGCCTCGAGGTGGCCAGAAGCTCCCCCAAGGGGGTTCAATATTGCGCCCCGCTGGATGCCGACATCGCCTTTGCCGAACAAATCGGATCGGCTGGCCCTGAACTCCCGAGACAGCCGGCGGGTCGCGAACAAGTCGGGGCAATAGTCCTTCGACCCCTTGCGACCCGGGTCAGCCGTGGGGACCCAGACGAGCCTGGGGCGCATGCCGCGCGCGCCGTGACGGGGGAGCTCCACGCGCCGCGTCAATGCGAGCTCTTTCTCCGCTGGGTTCGCGAACGGAAAGCGCGAGGTACCGACGCGCCTCCGGGTGTCTGGTCTACGCGCCTTGGCGGCAACAAGCCGAAGTCCGTGATGAGCACAAACGATTGCCGCATCAGGACTCGGAAGAGCACTGGGGGGGGGGGGGCCGCAGGGACATCCACCGACAGTTTGGGGGGCTTCGCGAAGCTGGGTGCCATGGGGTCAGCAGGGGACTCGTGGAGCTTGTGCTGACGGGGAAGTGCGGGTCGATATCCGAGTCAGTCTGAACCGAGACCGACATGGTGCATTCCGATGTGCCAGGCAAGACGACGAACTAGTCGTACTTACTGCCGGCCGAACCTGGGCCCCCCGAGCGGCGCGCGTTCCCGCCCGCGCCCGCGATCGGGCGGCGCGCGTCCGAAGAAAGAGCTCTCCCGAAGCGCGCGAGGATGCATCTTGAAATCCCCCCCGATCACCAGGGCGCCGGAGAAAGCTGCGACCGCGCTGCCCACGACCGCCAGCGCAGAGCGATTCTTCGCCGACGGCCCCTCGCTGTCCGCAGAGCAAATAAAGGTAGGTAGAGCAAGGCCCCCATTCCGGGAACGCGCGCCACTCCAGAAACAGCTCGGCCAGGAACTGGCGCCGCGCCCGCCTCGGGGGGATGGGGGCCAATAATTTTGACAAACATCGCCACTCCTCCAACGCCCCCCCTCCTTCGCCGACAGTGGCCTCAACGAGCTCGCTCTTCCGCCCGTGGGCAATGCGCCAAGCCGATGCCTCGTCTCGCGCCGCCTTGGTCGCCAGTCGACGCCCCTGCACAAGCGCAGCGCGCGCCTCCGTCGACGT
>CAUYUJ010014364.1:0-88746 GCA_963575745.1 Prorocentrum cordatum | reverse complement strand
TACATGTTGGGGGCGCCAAACGGCAAATCTAGCTGAGACGTCCCACCAACATCGGCGCGAACGGGCTCGTGAGATCAGCCAGGGTGGCTCCCCCTTGGGGCTCCCAAATGATGCCCCTGGCAGCGTTTTGTGACCATGGGGCTCTCAAGAGACACATGTTGGGGAGGCCAAACGGCAATTCTAGCTGAGGCGTCCCACCAAAATCGGCGCGAACGGGCTCGTGAGATCAGCCAGGGTGGCTCCCCCTTGGGGCTCCCAAATGATGCTCCTGGCAGCGTTTTGTGACCATGAGGCTCTCAAGAGATGCATGTTGGGGGCGCCAAACGGCAATTCTAGCTGAGACGTCCCACCAACATCGGCGCGAACGGGCTCGTGAGATCAGCCAGGGTGGCTCCCCCTTGGGGCTCCCAAATGATGCCCCTGGCAGCGTTTTGTGACCATGAGGCTCTCAAGAGAGACATGTTGGGGAGGCCAAACGGCAATTTAGCTGAGACGTCCCACCAAAATCGGCGCGAACGGGCTCGTGAGATCAGCCAGGGTGGCTCCCCCTTGGGGCTCCCAAATGATGCCCCTGGCAGCGTTTTGTGACCATGAGGCTCTCAAGAGATACATGTTTGGGGCGCCAAACGGCAATTCTAGCTGAGACGTCCCACCAACATCGGCGCGAACGGGCTCGTGAGATCAGCCAGGGTGGCTCCCCCTTGGGGCTCCCAAATGATGCCCCTGGCAGCGTTTTGTGACATGAGGCTCTCAAGAGAGACATGTTGGGGAGGCCAAACGGCAATTTTAGCTGAGACGTCCCACCAAAATCGGCGCGAACGGGCTCGTGAGATCAGCCAGGGTGGCTCCCCCTTAGGGCTCCCAAATGATGCCCCTGGCAGCGTTTTGCGACCATGAGGCTCTCAAGAGAGACATGTTGGGGAGGCCAAACGGCAATTTTAGCTGAGACGTCCCACCAAAATCGGCGCGACCGGGCTCGTGAGATCAGCCAGGGTGGCTCCCCCTTGGGGCTCCCAAATGATGCCCCTGGCAGCGTTTTGCGACCATGAGGCTCTCAAGAGCTACATGTTGGGGGCGCCAAACGGCAATTCTAGCTGAGACGTCCCACCAAAATCGGCGCGAACGGGCTCGTGAGATCAGCCAGGGTGGCTCCCCCTTGGGGCTCCCAAATGATGCCCCTGGCAGCGTTTTGTGATCATGAGAGAGTGTGAGTGTGAGCTTAACTTATCTTATCATATCTTGAAATCTCTTCTTATCATATCTTGTGCTATCTTATCTTATCTTGTAGTATATTATCTTGTCTTGTCTTATCTGGTGATTATCATCGGGAGGAGGGAGGCGCGAGCGGGAGGAAGAAGGAGGAGGAGGAGTGGGAGGCGTCAGAGTAATAACAAGAACCCCAATCCTTAGGATATGGGGAATAAGAAGAGACATAATCTGAAATTTGACGCGAACTCCCGCTGCAATCATCAAACAAAGGACCGTCAAAATTCAGGACAAGCTCTTCCAAAAGTGTCGGCAAACCCGAACTCCGGCGTATTCGAGAGTCTTACCTCTCCTCGCTCCTCCTCCTCCTCCTCCTCCTCATCCTACTCCTCCTTCTCCTCCTCCTCTCCCGTCAGGGCATCGGAGAAGGGAGCGATGACACCACCCGAAGAGCACGGGGAAAAGAGAGAGAAAGAGAGAGAGAGAGAGAGCCGCGCGCCCCCGGGGACCTTCGAGGTGGCAGCCCGCGTCCTCGCCTGCGCCTCGGCGCTGACGACGAAGAGCGTGAGTCCTGCGCCCAACACGGGCAGAGCCACCTCTCGGGGGAGCCGGACACCACAAGCGGCAAACAGACTCCGAGTTTCTTAATTAGCGTCGGGGGGGAGTCACCCCCGTCGACAGCCCCACATCGACCCCCGTCGCGGGCAGCCACCGCGCGCCGAAGGCGCTCCGACCCCCGTCGCGGCGCTTGACGACGCGAGGTTGGCCCCCGTTTGGGGGAGGTACCCCCCCACGCTTATTAAAAAACTTGGAGTACGCGCGCCCGCGCCCTCGTGGTCTGGATTCTGGGGCGCGATCCCGCGGATACGCGGTCGTCGGTCGCACGGAGACGCTCCGAGCTGGGCATCCGCACCAAGTCCAGCGGGCGGTGGATATGTATCGGCTACACGTAAGGGCGACCCTTCGCTAGAGTGACCTGTGGTGCTGGCCCCGAGGGGGTCGTGTGATTTCTATTTTGGAGTTCGCTTGACCTCGCGTCGGCACCCGTATCGCACGATTGCGCTCGCACCTGAGCGCGCCAAGTTTGGGCCCTCCCCTTGCCATCGACATCAACGCATACGCGGCGCACCCTACAATGTGCAGTGGTTTCCCGACGGGGGTCTGGTCGACCGGACGGCGCGTTTTCCGACCCAGAATCAGTCCCGAATCCCAGCCCAAATCCCAACCACCACCATCACAACACACAACACACCAAGACCATCACCAGAACAACGCACGCACGTCCGCGACAAGAGCATCACTCCACTCCATAGACCCGCGCCATCTCAACAACCACCACCTACACGGCACCACCGATCCGCCTTGGGGGGATCATGGTGGGTACAAAGACCTATGTGTGTGTATATATATATATATATATATATACATCCATACATATGTATACACAAATGGGCACCAGGGTGCCCAAGCATAACCATATCCAGCGCCTGTCGAGGTCTCCAGGGATCGATCCTGCAAGGGGCGATTCTGTATAATTCATTCCCAGCCTCGGAGTGAGACTCGAATCTGGGAGACGCGAGTCTGCCGAATAGGAAAGCCAAACGAACACGCGCAAGCCGGTCAACACAGACCAGGCAGCAGGTTCGATGGGCAAATATTAAAACACACATACAGGCTCGGTGACTGGTCGGCGCCGCTTGGTGAAAAAGGTCGTATCAGGTCGTATGCGATCGCAGACATGCCGTCCAGGAGAGCGCGCGCACTCGTGGTTTTAAGCTCAGGGTTGAAAAAGCAATGTCGTAGCAGATCTGCTCCTCTTGGGTGCCCCTGGCAGGCCCAGGATCGGCACATCCAGGGCCCTGGCCGAGCCCGTCCTGGCCTGTCCAGTTACGGCCCGACCTATTGAGCAGGGACCGACCGTCCCGGCATTTCTATAGGCCTACCACGAAATTTTCTTAGAACCACAAGCGTGTTCTAATGTCAAAAGCAATGTTCTTATAACATAAGCCCAAGGTGTCTTTTTTCTTTTAAACAAACAAAAACAGCCCCAGCCAGAAATGTTCCAAAAACATTTCGTGGAAGCCACAAGAAGTTTTTTTGAACATTCTTAGGTAGGCCTATAACCACGCCAGGACGCTTCGCCACTGCGTGAACTAGGGCAGAAGAGCACCCTTGCAGAACACGAGACCCTCCGCTGGCCAAGCTCCAGAACATTCGAAGGTACCCTTCCCCAGGATGCACAAGAGCATCCGGCAGGCACGAAGAATACGTAGCACCCCCAATTGCGGATAAAAGTGAAGGGGCGGCGGGTACGTCGGTAGTCTGCGAGGCTCTGAAGAAGCCCGCCGCAGGCGCATACTTTTCAAGCTATATAACGAGCCTGCCTCAGGCGCCGACTTTTTGTTAACATAATGTGGGTGGGTCACGGGTTGGGTTGCAAATGGGTCGCGGGTGGGTCGACGGTGGGTCGCGGGTGGGTCGCGGGCCGGGTCGTGGGCCGGTCGCGGGTATAGAAGGCAGAAATTCCAACCCATAATAATCACCCCGACAAGCGAAACCGTTTAATAAACGCACACAAGGAATGATTCGAACAAGGCAGGGCTGTTTAGTCAACGCACAGGGCCGTTTAGTAAACGCCAGGTGTCGGGTCCGGGTGGTTTTTCCTCCATTGGGGGTGGGTCCCGGGGTGGGTCGCGGGTGGGTCGCGGGGTGGGTCGCGGGTGGGTCACGGAATGTGTCGCGGATGGATCGCGGGGTGGGTCGCGGGTGGGTCGCGGGGTGTGTCGCGGGTGTGTCGCGGGTGTGTCGCGGGTTGGTCGCGGGGTGGGTCGCGGGTGGGTCGCGGGTGGGTCGCGGGTGGGTCGCGGGTGGGTCGCGGGTGGGTCGCGGGCGGGTCGTGGGGTGGGTCCCTTTGGGGGGATTCATTGTCTTTGCGGGGGGCGGCAGACTTAGACAAGAGGGCAAACCTGAACGGGCGGACAATCCTTCGTGGGCGTACGTGCGCCCGTCATTGGAATTGGTGTGGGCCGTGCAAAAAGAGGAGGGGGATCGCGAGGGAGAGTGGGAGGAAGGGAGGGGGAGGGACGAAGGAAGAGGAAAAACGCAAGGAGAGAAGGAGCGAAGAGAAGAGAAGGAGAGAGAAAAAGAGAGATATATCTATACATAGAGAGAGAGAGAGAGAGAGAGAGAGAAAGAGAGAGAGAGAGAGAGAGAAAGAGAGAGAGAGAGAGAGAAAGAGAGCGAGCGAGAGAGAGAGAGAAAGAGACAGAGAGAGCGAGAGAGAGAGAGAGAGAGACAGAGAGAGAGAGAGAGACCAGCGCAAAAAGAGAACACAACCAAAACACATAAGAGAGGTAGAGAAAGAGAGAGAGAGAGAGAGAGAGATGGCAGAGAGAGAACAAAAAGAGGGAGTGAGGAGGCACGAGAGGGAAGGGAGAAGGGAGGAGGGAGGAGGGAGAAGGGATAGGGCAGAGAGGCATAAGGATGAGGGAAGAGAGGAGGGAGAGAAAAGGGAGGAGAGGAGGGAGGAGGGGGGAGGGAGAGGGAGGAGGAGCAGGAAGGTAAGAGCACGAAAATTCGAGGAATTCCTAAGCGAAAACGCCGTTCCTGAAGGAAACCGCGGGCGGGAACCCACGACGGGCGGGCGATCCCCTGACGGGCGGGTCGGGCGGGTGGGACATTCAAGCGGGATGCCTGAGTATGGCGAGAGCGCGACTACTAAGTAAATTGTAGCGGCGTCCTTGGCGCAGCGCATTTCCTGAGCGTCGGAAGCGCGACTTCTGAATAAATTGCACGGGGGTCACAAGCGAAAACGCAATTCCTGAATAACGTGTGAGGGGTTCTCTGGCGGGAGCGGGGGTCTTGATTCAATTGCGAGGAAGTCTTGGCTCAATTGCGGGGAAGTCTCAAGCGGGAGCGCCGTTCCTGAGTAACTTGTGAGCAGCTCGTGAGGAAGTCTAAGATGGGAGCGGGGGTCCTGATGTAATTGCGAGGAAGTCTCAACCGGGAACGCCGTTCCTGAGTTAATTGTGAGGAAGTCTCAGGAGCGGGGGTCCTGAAAAAATTTGAGAAAGTCTGACGCGGGAGCCGTTGTTGTTGTAATCCGGGGGGCCAAGGGCCCAGTTTGAGCACGAAGACTTTCCTTGTCAAAAAACAAGGTGCCAACGTCGAGAGGCACACTTTGATTGAGAAAAACAGCATGCACCGGTGATGGGGATATCAACAACAATTATTCTTCAGAAGTGAAAAGGTCAGCAACAGCAGCAACAATCATTCTAAGACTGTTCGCTCTTATATGCCCGTGTGCCATTCAAAACGAATTCCCCACAGCCTCGATACCCGCCCCGCCCTTTTTGTCTTCGATCACACCCCCTTTGGGGGGATTCTTTCTCTTTGCGGGGGGCGGCGGGCTTAGACAAGCGGGCAACATTGAACGGGCGAACGATCCTTCGTGGGCGTACATGTGCCCGTCATTGGAATTGGTGTGGGCCGTGCAAAAAGAGGAGGGGGATAGCGAGGGAGGGTGGGAGGAAGGGAGGGGGAGGGACGAAGGAAGAGGGAAAACGCCAGGAGAGAAGGAGCGAAGAGGGGGGGCGGTTTATTAGAGGCAGAGAGACAGAGAGAGAGAGAGAGAGAGAACGAGAGAGAGATAAGGGAGATAGAGAAAAGAGAGAGAGAGAGAGGGGAGAGAGAAAGAGGGAGGGAGGAGGCAGGAGAGGGGATGGAGAAGTGAGGTGGGAGAGGGGATAGGGCAGAAAGGCAGATGGATGAGGGAAGGCAGGAGGGAAAGAGAAGGGAGGAGAGGAGGGAGGAGGGAGAGGGAGCAGCAAGAAGGTAAGAGCGTGACAATTCGAGGAAGTCCTAAGCGAAAGCGCCGTTCCTAAAGGAAGTCTCGGGCGGGAACCCACGACGGGCGGGCGATCCCCTGACGGGCGGGTCGGGCGGGTGGGACATTCAAGCGGGATGCCTGAGTATGGCGAGAGCGCGATTCCTCTGTAAATTGTGACGGTGTCCTTGGCGCAGCGTGTTTCCTGAGCGTCGAAAGCGCGATTTTTGAATACATTGCATGGAAGTCACAGGCGATAACGCAGTTCCTGCATAAAACAAGGGTTCTCTGGCGGGAGCGGGGGTCTTGATTGAATTGCAAGGAAGTCTTGACTTACTTGCGAGGAGGTCTCAAGCGGGAGAGCCGTTCCTGAGTAACTTGTGAGGAAATCTCAAGTGGGAGCGGGGGTCCTGATATAATTGCGAGGAAGTCACAGGCGGGCGCACCGATCCTGAGTAAATTGTAAGGAAGTCTCAGGCGGGAGGGGCGGAGATCCTGAAGAAACTTGGAGGAAGTCTCAGGCGGGAGCCGATGTTGTTGTTGTTGTTGCTGTTGTTGTAATCCGGGGTGCCAGGGGCCCAATTTGAGCACGAAGACTTCCCCTGTCAGAAAACAGGGTGCGAGCGTCGAAGGGCACACTTTGATTGAGAAAGAACAGTATGCACCGGTAAGGGGGGATCAACACACATTAGTCTTCAGAAATGAAAGTTCAACAAGAACAGCAACAGCAGCAGCAGCAACAACAACACCAACACCAACAACAGCAGCAGCAGCAACAGCAGCAACAACACCACCAACAACAACAAACAACAACAAGCAACAACAAACAACAACAATCAACATCAAACAACAACAACAACAGCAACAGCAACAACAACAACAACAACAACAAACAACACACAACAACACCAACAACAACACCAGCAGCAGCATCAACACCACCAACAACAAAACAGCAGCAGCAACAATAACAACAACAACGACAACAACAGCAGCAGCACCAACAACACCACCACCAACAACAACATCAACACCAGCGCCAACACCAACACCAACAACAGCAACAACACCAACAACAACAGCAACAACAACATCATCAACCAACAACAACAACGACAACAACACCAACAACAACAACATCAACAACAACGACAACAACACCAACAACAACAACAACATCAACAACAACAACAACAACGAGCAACAACAACAACAACAACAACGCAACAAACATAATTCTCACCACGAATTCCTTGTCAGAATGATTACGGGTCCGACCGTAAGCGCAGCGTTTGCCTCAAACCTTGGGTCCAACATGGGCCCGGCCACAGTCGGGGCCCCGCCCGAGCACGGCGCCGATCTCGCGCAGCATCGCAGCCGCACGCTCTCAGAGGGCCTTGGCAACGGCAAGGCCGACTCGTTCGCACCATCTCCGGGTCTCCACTTTTTTGTGCAAATCCGTGGCCGTTGGCGTGTCCGGCCCCGTCGCAGTCCCGGCCCTCGCTTCTGGCGCCAGGTTGCTGCCCGCTTCGGCGCGCAACGTCTCAACAGCTTTCCCTGAGCAAGCGCCCAGTTCCTGGAAGCGGTGGAAAGAAGCCTGCCGCTTTCCAAGCCCCACCAAGATGGGCATCGTTTCACCGACCCCTATCCCCACGAACGTGGCCTGGGCCCCAAAGGCCGATTGACCCCCTAGATGGGGATATAAGCCGTTCCATTCGGGTTTCGAGGCGCGTGTCCCCAACTGGGGTGCAAGGATGCCGGGGGTCTGGATTGGCATGGGGATCGAGATGGGCATCGGTGAAACGATACCGACAAGAGTGGCCATACGACGAGGAACGTTTGCTCAGCGTGTCGCAGCGGCGGCCCCGCAGCGCGCTGCGCCTTGCAAAGTGACGGCGTGCCGCTCTGCCCCGTGGGGCGGCGCGCAAGGACAAGCTCGGCACACTGCTGCCCGGGACGGGGGCGTTCTTCGCGTGCCGCGCCGAGGCGCGGAGGGGCCAGAAAGGGCCCCAGAAACGGCAGCAGGGCCGCTTCTTCCACCGCTTCCGAAAAAATGGCTCTTGAAAACGGGCACGGCAAGGAAACGGCGACCGGAAGCGGCCACAAAAACAGCTCCCAAACTGGAGCCGGAGCCAAAGCCGGCAAACAAAAAAAGCGACGGAGCCTTTAAAACAACGGCGTCAGAACCGGCAACAGAAACGGCAAAACGGAGCCGATACAAAAATGGCCCTGTCGTTTCCAGGGCCCACTAAGGTTCAGAACTGGCGGCGCGATACGCGTAGTACCTTTTTGGCCGCAGCTCACGTCGTCTAACAACAGGGGAACAGAAAGCGGCATCAAACCTGAGATAGGGCAACGGCTACTTGTCCACATAACGAACTGAAGCGGCCTCATCAGAACCTGTCTGAGGTCTGCGCGGATTCCTTGGATCTGCACTCCATGGCGCGCTAGGCGCTGCGCAGATCGAAGAGCTCACGCGCGGACATTCGAATGTCTATGCTGTTGTTGTGTTTTCGAGACTTGTGACAAGGACCTCCCCGCAACTCTGGCAGGAGGTAGGGTCAATCAACATCGAATCGGGAAATCGAATCGAATTGGAATTTGCGTCGATCTGTCCGCATCGACACGGAAGCGCAATCAAATCTGATTGGTTCCGCCAGGATGCACAACCCTGCCATGCACTGCATGGCGGTGTTGTGCATTCTAGGGGGAACCATGCAAGCATCTGGCCCCATCGGATGGAAAGAATTTCGGAATCGAATCGGATCGAGCCAAGCGAAATAGGCACATAATCGGAACGACCGGATCGAAAATGAACCTGGGAGAAGGGTCCTGGGTCCGACGACTGGCTTTCGGGTCATAATTCCGGTCTCTGCTGGTAGCTCGGCACGATCCGGGCACACCCAGCAGGCTCTTGACGAGGCGCATGCTTTCCAGAGGCCAGAAGACACTCACGAACTCCAAAAACCTTCCTCCAAGAATCCGCAAAACAATCCGTCCCCCCCCCCTTGGACGCTCCCGAGATCTGAGGAAGCAACTCGCCAAAGGTGTTGGTCGTCCCCACGGCGCTCAATAGCACGCCCATCGCTCGCAGAGCGCACGCGATGCCTCTCCCCCAGGTGGCGCCATTGGATGCTGCTTGTTGTGCTGGGCGCTGTTCTGACACTCTTCGGCGCCACTGGGAGCCCCACTGGGCGCTATCTGGCGCAGCTGATCACTCCGGGGCGTCCTTCGCCGATACACAGACAGTCCAAGACGAGCAGGGCCTTCTGTGATCTTCTATCGTACCCGCCCAACGGGACCACTGACTGTGGCCAACCTGTTGCCACGAACCGTCGGACGACGGACTTGCCGGAGTGACTGCTGCTGCTGCTGCTGGCCGCGGTGCTGCTGATGCTGGTGTAGGCTGTCCGCCGGGCCAAGAGAATAGCGCTCTGCAAGGGGTCACTCGCGCCCGAGCCTGCAGACACAGTCTGCCTATGGCTGGCGGAGCCCCTGACCATCCGAATCGAATGTGTGCTCGTTGGGTGATCCAAAACTGCGACGTCCTGATTGTTTCAATACGGGTTCCCCGAGCGTCCCGACCTTGTCCCTGGGGCCCGTTTTCCATCCTGAGTCGTTGTTTGACAGTCCCCGGGCCTGGCCAGGGCCACGGGAGGCCGACGACAACGGCCAAGAACCTCCCGTCGTGTTTTTGTTCCCATCACACGAGTGCGTCTATCATCACGATCATTACGACGGGATTGATATAATGATAGGATTGACTCAGGACACGTTCCAGGATTTCCAGTGTATCGAGCGGCCCTCTCTTCTGCAGACCGTATGGAACACTACCGGGAATCTGCCAAGTCATGGAGGCATCCTGGAAATCTTGGAACGTATTAGTATGATGACCTCTTGCTCCTCTGAGGAACCGGTGTCTGTTGATTCCAGCAAAACGCAGCAACAACATTTCGGTCCTTGAAGCAGGAAGGTGCTTGAAATAGAGATGGGATCTGGGGATCCAAGAATACTTATTGTCAGCGACCGACATGCACACTTGCGTAATCCATTGTGGTTGGGGGAGGGCGAGGAGTAGGAAGCGCAGAAGAAAGAGGAGGCGGAGGAGGACGAGGAGGACGAGGAGGAGGAGGAGGAGGAGGAGGAGGAGGAGCAGGAGGGGCAGGAGGAGGAGGAGTGAGGAAGAGGAGGAGGGAGGAGGAGGAGCAGGATGGAGGCAGGAGGAGGAGGAGCAGGAGGAGGAGGAAGGAGCAGCAGGAGGAGAGGGAGGAGAGGAAGAAAAAAAAGAGGAGGAGGCAGAGGAGGAGAAGAGGAGGACGGGACCAGAGAGAGGACCCTGCGGAGGACCGCGTGCCGCCTCGGCCCGTGGGACGAGGCCCACGGGCCGAGGCGGCACGCCGGCCCGCACAGGCGGCACGCTGGCGGCCTCCTCCGAGCCGCCGCCGCGGCGGGAAGAGGAACGGGCGGCCGCGGCGGGCGGCGGCGGCGCCCCCCCCCCCGGCGGCTCTGCGGCAACCCGTGGGGGCCTCCCATCCTAACAGGCGACACCTCCTCCATCATTATCGCTTCTCCTTCGGTATCCTCATGTGCCCTCCATCCCTCCCCGTCCCTCCCTCCCCCCGTTCCCTCCCTCCCCTCTTTCCCCTCTTTCCCCCCAAGGAAATGCGTTACAGACATTCCTCCTCTTTTCCCAAAGTTCAGATTTAGCACGCGCGGAGGAGACTGCGGTCGGAGTGTTGTTGCTCCCATCGCACTTACGGACCAAATCTCGGAACAAACATTAGAGCACCAAGAAAAGCATCGAAACAATGTCGAACGAGTATTGCCTCCCAGAGCCCAAAATGTGAAATCACTCCAGTTTCGGTACTTTCTTGGTGCTCGAGATTCTTTCTTGTGGTTCAGGCGAAAGTTGGGCGGAAGGCTTCGTGGGCGGATTTTCGAATCACAATCCTATCCCAGGCGTCGTGGGGTGTTCGAGTGGACCAAACAGTTCGGGACCAACCCTGGGACATACGATGGGAGGGGACGTCCATCCTCGATAAGGGCGCGTCCGAATAGCCCCCTTGGGGTGTAGTACAGGGCTTCCCTCTTGTTCTGAGCGGCTCCAGTTTTTTCTGATAATCAAAGCTTGGGGATGAAGGGTCGCCTGCGACGTCTCGCCTTGCTGGCCCCTGCGAATCCGCGCTCACGGACGCGAATCGACGCTGAGTCGGCGCCGAGCCGGCACTCTCTCGGACTCCTCCTCCTCCTCCTCCTCCTCCTCCTCCTCCACCTCCTCCTCCCCCCCCCCTCCTCTATCCCTCCTCCCCCCTCCTCCTCCTCCTCCTCATTTCTCCTCACCTCCTACCCTCACTCCCTCCTCCATCCATACCCTCGTCGTTCCCTCCCTCCTCCCTCCCTCTCCTCCTCCTCTCATCCTCTCCTCCTCCTCCTCCTCATCCTCCTCCTCCTCCTCCTCCTCCTCCTCCTCCTCCTCGGGTCGCCTACGGCCCCGGGGGAAGCCGTGCAGGGCCTTCTCGCACAGACGCACGCCGGCGCACGCGAAGGCACCTCCCGGAGGCGGAGGTGCCGAGGACACCTGCTCTCTCCCCGAGCGTCCCAGCCTGCCCCAGGCGGGAGGCGGTGGCCAGCAGCCCAGCCCCGGTCCGCAGAGCGAAACCGCCCAGACTCCAGGTTGGACGCGAGTTAGGGGGGGGGGACGACCAAAAAGGGGGGCGACAAAGGAAAAAGGGGGGGGGTGCAAAAAAGGGGGGGCGGCGACAAAGGGGTTGAGGGGGGGCGACAAAAGGGGGGGGGCGACAAGGAAGGGAGGGGGGGCGACAAGGAAGGTAGGGGGGGGGGAAGAAAAGCGTCCTCCTCGGGCCCGAAAGGGCTCCCCTTTGGGGCCCTGAAGGGTCCTTCCAGGGGCCCCAAAGGGCCGCTTCCCTGCAGCCCTCGCCGCCTCCTCCCCAATTAATCGCCCCCCCCCATTGCCCATTACGCTCCCCCCAAGGGTCTGACGGAGCCCTGCCGCCGGCGGAGGAGAGGGGGGAGCGGGGTGTGGAGAAGGAGAAGGCTTCGGTCGGGCATCTTCCCCCGCAGGCAGATCTCGGAAGAACACAAATAGTCAAAAGATATTCAGAAGAGGTGGAACAAATAATCGAACCATCGTCCCCAAGCTACTTTTGGACTATGTTTGCCTATTCCTCCTGCCGAGGGAACTGCCCGACTTGACGAGAGGGGCACGGCACCGCCAGCGGCGTGAGCTGCCGCCCGAAGGGCGGCGGCAGCGGCGGCAACCCCGACCGATGGCGCCCGAAAGGCCGGCGCCTCCGTGGCGAGCGCCGAGAGCGCGAAGGGCGAGGCGCACGCCAGGCCGGTGCAGAGGGCCACGGCCTCGCGCGGCAGCGCGCGCGCGGGCGCCTCGAGGCGGAGAGGGGGCGCAGGAAGATTCGACGGTGGGGCGCCCCATCGGCGATCATAGAAGAAGAAAACGCGCCATGAACCTTAACTTTTGGGCGCTCCGCGCGGATTTCTTTGGTCCGCGCTGGGCGCCCCCCGCGGCGCCTCTGGCGCCGCCCCTGGCACGCTCCGCGCAGCAGCTCGCGCAGCGCGGGCGCCCATGAGGCGGAGAAGGGGGGCAGGATGATGGTCAAGGAGCCATGGGGGACACACAATTCATCGGATACAAATCCCAGGATTCCCCATCTTGGACGCCCGAGTTATCCGGGGTAACTCGGGTCCGGGGTAACTCGGGTTTTGATTCCCGCAAAAAGGAACCCGAGTTATCCCTGACCCGAATTACCCCTGATGATTCGGGGGCTCTGGACACCCGAGTTATCCGGGGTAACTCGGGTCCGGGATAACTCGGGTTCGGATTCCCGAAAAACAAACCCGCCGAGTTAACCCTGACCCGAGTTACCCCTGATGATTCGGGGCTCTGACCATCCGTTTTTCCAGATGTCCTGGGGGCTCGTCTCACCCCCACCTCCCATACTGTCCCATCTTTTCCTGGGAGTCGACAATTCATGGTGTCTGTGTTTTCTTCCCCTCCTGAGTTGGGTCGGGCGAAAGGGGGGGATAGCAAAGGGGGGGGTTGAGAATCAGCTCACGTAGCTGGTTTTCCCGGCGCCTCCCGGCGCCGGAGGCGGCCATGTATCGAGGAATGGGCCCCTCGGTGAGGCCGAAACCAGCTGCATGCAGCAGATTTCGTAACCCCCCCTTTCCCAATCCCCCCCTTTCGCCCGGCCCGACTGAGATGGGACGATGCGACGCTCCATCGACGCTCAGTGGGCGCTTGGGGGTCGACGCCCTCCCGCCGGAGCTCGCCCCCCTCCTGCCTCCGCTGCACCTGATCCTGGGGGTGAAGGCTCCCGAAGGTGCACCTGAGGGCACCTCCCCCGTCAGACGTGGCATCGCGCTCGCTGGGTGACGCTCCGACCTAAGGCCCGACGTGAATCCGACGTGGATCCGACGCAATTCGCCGCCGTCATTAGGCGAAGGGAAAACGCCATAAACATTACCTTTTGGCGCTCCGCGCGGATTTCTTAGATCCGCGCTGGGCCCCCCTCCCTGGCGCGCGGAGCGCGCCAGGGGCGGCGCCGGAGGCGCCGCCAGGGGGGTCCTGGCGCAGATCCAAGAAATCCGCGCGGAGCGCCAAAAATTCATGTTTATAGCGTTTTTTCTTCTTCGAGTCCTCGTCCTCGTCCTCGTCCTCGTCCGCGTCGTGCTCTGGCGAGGGAGGCGGGCCAATCTTGCGGGACAAACACACAGCCTGCCGGAGGCACGCGCGGAACTCTCGAGTCGGGCGCTGGGCCGGGCCCCTCTTCCCTGGCGCGCGGCGGCGCTGGAGGCGCCGCCAGGGGGGCTCCGGCGCCGACACCAGAAGGTGGTGACCGAGCCTGTTTCTCTTCAGATCCAGGCAAGCTTCCTTGCATGGCGTTCGCCCCCCCCCCCCCCCCCCCCCCCCCCCCCCCCCCCCCCTCGCTCCTCTTCTATCGAACACGAGCGTGCAAGTGCCTTTCGACTTGCGTGGTTTCCGCACGTCGAGTTGTTTTCGGCTTGCTTCAGACTCAGCCCCCCCCCGTCCATGCAAGTAAACTTGCCCGAATCCAAAGAAAAACAGGCTCCATGCAAACCCTGGACCCTACACCCACCGACCATCGACTCTCTTTCGGAGGGTGTAAAGGTACCCATACTGCTACTCTGACCTCGTTTTCCTCTTTTTGGGCCTCCTGGGAGGCCCGCGTCGCCACCACTGGAATCGCCTCGAAATCCTGGGCAAAACGCACCCGGAGAGAGGTATGGGGGGTAGCGGTATCGGCACTTTTGGTTTCCCCACTCCTGGATCGATGGAAGGCGGGGGGGAGAATACGGATTTCGCCACGTGTTCGACACTTTCCGACCCTGCCCCCGCCGCCCATCGAGTTGCCCGAATCGTGGACCGGCGAGAGTAAGGTTCGGATTTCGCCGCCGAGTGACGGAGTGGGCGGTGACCTCGAACTCCGAGGAGAGCTGGCTCAGGCGAGAAACATCGACCTGAAATCGTCGATACATCGCAAATAGATCGGCGATATACCCTGATGGCCAATCCGCACGCTTCTGGGCAAGATGAAGCTATCAGACCCCCATCGGCGATCAATGGGCGATGGGGGGTCGATGCATCTCCACCTGGACCCATCATCCCCCCCGTGTCGCAGCTCCTGACACTTGGGCGTTGCAAAACCGTGCGGTGACGGACCACGCGGTGACCTCGAACTCCCACAAGATCTCACCGCACGATCCGTCGCAGCAAAATTGTACAGTGGAAACCCATGCCAAGAAACACCCTGTTTGCCTCCAGGGTGCCTTGGGTTTTCTTGGGCCTCGATGGTCCTGCGATGGAAATCGTGAAGTTCCCACACCAAAAATCAATGGACGTCCTGGGGTCTTAGGGCTGGGTTTCTTGTGGGAGGTTTCTTGTGGTCGGGCCCCGACTGTAGCAGCCCTGGGAGCCCCCTTCGCCCAAACAAATCCTCGGCGAAGACCGGATGAGCCGCCGGGCCTGGAGGACACGTCGTTGCGATGAAAGACGAGCCCAAATCTCGGGCACTTTTCGCTGGATTTCTGCCCTCTGAGGGCCGCTACCAGGCCCTGGGACCATAAAACATTGATCTAGGGCAAACTGAATATCGTTTGCTCCTGTGCCCCCGATTGAAATCCCCGGGGGATAATCAACTTCGGGGTCTGGCGGGGATGATCAACCATTTTCCCGGCGGGTGATCGATGCCCAATAAGGCCCAATGGAGTCACAGCACGACCCAGGAAGAAGAGGACACGAAGATGACCCAGGCGGCCGCCAATATAGCCACAACGGGCCCCAGATGGGCCAAAAAGGCAACACGACGACACAAGGGGGTTCCAAGCGCCTCTCTCTGTGTCCTAAGGGGGAGGAGGCGGAAATGGAGGAGGAGAATGATGATGATGATGATGATGATGATGATGATGATGATGATGATGATGATGATGATGATGATGATGATGATGATGAGGAGGAGGAGGAGGAGGAGGGAGGAGGAGGAAGGAGGACGACAAGGAGGAGGAGGAGGAGAGGAAGAGTAGAGGAGGATGAGGGAGGCGGGAAGTGGAGCAGAGAGGGGAGAGGGAGAGGAGAGAGGAGAGAGGAGGAGAAGGAGGAGGGAGGAGGAGGAAGAGGAGGAGGAGGCGGAGGCGGAGGAGGAGGGGAGGAGAGGAGGGGGAGGAGGGTGAAACAGGGGTGAGGAGGAGGAGGAGGAGGAGGAGGAGGAGGAGGAGGAGGAGGAGGAGGAGGAGGAAGGAGGAGCGAGGAGGAGGAGCAGGAGGAGGAGCAGGAGGAAGCCCCTCTTCCCCCCTCCTCCTCTTTCTCCTCCGCCCCCTCCCCCCGTGCGGCGCGAGGCCCGCAGCGTCCCGAACCAGGCCGACTCGCTGGTGCGCACGGACAGCTTGATCTCGTCGAGCTGTGCCTGCTGTTGGCTCGGGCGGGGAGAAGATCGGGTCGGGCGAAAGGGAGGGGATAGCAAAGGGGGGGGTTGAGAATCAGTTCACGTAGCTGATTTTCCCGGCGCCTCCCGGCGCAGGAGGCGGCTATGTATCTAGGAATGGGCCCCTCGGTGGGGCTGTAACCCCCCCTTTCCCCCCTTTCCCAATCCCCCCCTTCCCCCCCTTTCCCAATCCCCCCCTTTCGTCCGGCCCGAGAAGAGGGCCAGGCCGAGGGGAACACCTTTGACGTCGTCGCAGCGCGGCGGGGTCGGTCCGCGCGCGCGCTCAGCAAGACGACGGACTGCGGCGGTGCGAGCTGTCACGGACGCAAGCCGGATAGGGAGGGGGAGGAGGAGGAGGAGGAGGAGGAGGAGGAGGAGGAGGAGGAGGAGGAGGAGATGGAGGAGGAGGGCGGAGGAGGAGGAGGAGGAGGAGGAGAGAGGAGGAGGAGCACGAGAGAGGAGGAGCAGAGAGGAGCAGGAGCAGCGAGGAGGAGGAGGAGGAGGGGGAGGAGGAGGGGGAGGAGGAGGAGGAGGAGAGCTAGGAGGAGGAGGAGGAGGAGGAGGAGGAGGAGGAGGCGCCGCGGGAGAGGGGCCGTGCCTGCCCTTGGCCGGGGCGGGGCGGAGGGGCCAAGACGCAGCCAGGACGACGACAGCATCGGGCGAAGGCAAGTCCAGCATCTGTGACATCTGGCGGCTCTCCGGAAAATGTCTCGGGCGCCGCGGCCTTCACAGAGAGCGTTCGGGAACGCCCTGGGAGCGCCCCGAAACGCGCTCTGGACCGGACGTCTTCTCGTCCTGGCCCCGCCCGACGAAGGCAAGAAGTGGGGGAGCGAACAATGCCATCAACACAAAAGCTCGGAGGCCGCCCGCGCGGATTTCTCGGATGGGTGCCGGACCTCCCTCCCTGGCGCGCGGAGCGCGCCAGGGGCGGCAGCGGAGGCAACGCCATGGGGCCCCAGCGCCGACCCGAGAAAGAAACATGCGCGGACTTCCCCAGTTGTTACGTGCATGTCCTGGCTTGCTCCACTGAAGACGAGAGGAGGCCAACGCCGCGAGGACGAGGGTCCCGACGCTGTGCTTCGCACTGCCATACGGAACTAATCGGGGGCGTTCAAGAGGGGGCGTCCCAGAGGGATGGGGGGGGGGGCGCAAATCATGGCGCCAACGGCACGTGCGCGGCCCGGGGGGGGGAAAGGGGGCTGGGGACGCATTCAGATGAGACGAGGCGCCGTGAAATCTGCGGAAACATCATGGCGCCCCCGCCATGATAACCACATCCACCAGGTCCTCACCCCCCTCTTTTCTGATGGGCCGATGTCCACCACCACTGCCATGGGTAGGAGGACGTGGAGGAAGAGGAAGAGGACGAAGAGGACGAAGAGGAGGAGGAGGAGGAGGAGGAGGAGGAGGAGGAGGAGGAGGAGGAGGAGGAGGAGGAGGAAGAAGACGAGGACGAGGAGGAGGAGGAGGAGGAGGAGGAAGAAGATGAGGACGAGGACGAGGACGAGGAGGAGGAGGAGGAGGAGGAGGAGGAGGAGGGCCTCCCCGTTCTTCCTTCTCCCCGCCCGACCTGCGGTGGTGGTGGTGGGACAGCCCCTGCCCTGCCGCCCCCGAGCCGCAAGGCTCTCCGGGCCACGGCGAACTTCCCGGCCGCGGCCGGGGGGCCTCGGCCACGCAGGAGCCGGCACGAGCGGGCCGGAGACCGGGAGCCATTCCCAGTGGGACGCACAAAGACATGCGAATATTAGAGCGAGCGTGATCCACCGCCGCTTTACTGTGGAAAATTGCCAACCTTTTCCTCCGGAACCCGGGGGTCTCCCCCCCCCCCCCCCCCCCTCCGCGAAAAATCCCCCCTCCCCCTTCCGGAACCCCGTCCCCCCCCACCCCCCCCCTCCCCCCCCCCCCCCCCCTCCACCATCCCCCCCCCCCCTCGACCCCACCCGCCCCCCCCCCTCCCTCCCGGCAAAAACCCCCCCTTCCCCTTAACCCTCCCCCCCCCACCCACCTCCCCCTCGACAAACCTGGGGGGGCATACCAGTTCGAACCCTCCCCCCCCCCCCCACCTTAAAAGGATTCCGGAAAAACGGGGGGGTCACTACGGTTGGACCCCCCCCCCCCTCCCCCCCTCGAAAACCGGAGGGGGATCACTACCGGTTCGACCCCCCCCCACGCACCGCCAGCAAACGACTCCCGGTCCCTACCACCGCTCGCATCACATCCCCCACTGTTGTTCCCAGCACCACTGTCCTCACCACCACTGTCCCCACTGGTTCCACCACCGTCCCTATTGTCCCCACCAATGCCCCCACCACTGTCGCACTGTCCCCACTGTTCCCACAACTTTTCCCACCACGGTTCCACTCTCCCCACTGTCTCCACGGACCCAACCACTGCCTATCCCCATTGTCCCCACTGTCCCACTGACTCCTCCGCTGTCCCACTGAGCTGTCCCACTGTTTCCACCACTGTCCCCACTGTCCCCACCAGTGTCCCCACTGTACCTCTGTCCCATTGTCCCACCGCCGTCCTCGCCACCGCCTTTACCAGTGTCTCCACCACAATTGTACCCTCCACTGTCCCAGTGTTTCCACCTCATTCCCACTGTCCCCACACCACTGTCCCCACCACCACCGTTCCCACCACTGTCCACTGTCCCCCTGTTCCCACCATTGTCCCCACCACTGTCCCCACCACTACCGTCCCCACCACTGTCCCACTGTCCCCCCGCTGTCCCCACCACTGTCCCGCTGTCCCCTCGCCACTGTCCCCGCCAACACCGTCCCCACCACTGTCCGCACCCCCACTCGGTTTTCGAGGGGCGGGGGGGGGGGTTACGCAACCGTAGTGAACCCACCCCCTTTTCATGATGAAGCTGGGGGGGGGGGGGGAGGGGTTCGAAACGGGTAGGGCCCCCCACGGTTTTACGGAGGGGGGGGGGGGGGGGGGGGGAGGGGTTCGAACCGGTAGTGACCCCCCCCGGTTTTCCGCCAGCAGCGGTAGAACACGCTCTTTCGAATATTATACGTCGTCCTTGGAGGCGCGCGTCCGACCCGTATATAGCGTCCTTGGAGGCACGAGCGGGCCGGAAACCGGGAACCATTCCCAGTGGGACGCACAGAGACATTGGAATCGGAGGTGAGGGGATGAGATCGAAGTGGAACGGAGAGCCCCCATACCGTGAAATCGATGTCGGTTTCGTGTTCGTGCGTGCCGTGCGTGCGGGCGAGACGAAGCTGCGTGGGCGGGCGAGAGAAAGTCTCCTGTGGCTGAGGCGCGGCCGGACCAAATGACTCCCAGTGGGACGCACAGAGACATGCGAACATTACGCGTCCTCCTTGGGGGCGCGCGTCCGACCCCGAACATATAGTATTCACACATTCTTATATCGTTTCCCGAGCGGCGTGGCCAGAAAACGCGCGCCGCGACGCATACAGCCCGAGAAAAAAATGGAAACGAAATGTTCCACTTTTCGCACGGAAGAATTTGAATACGCATCATGTAAACGTCAACTGGCGCCACTCACATCAGGCGCTGCACGCACGGCCAAAAGGTTGAATAACATTCTGCACCGGTTGGATCGCGCCTGGGCGGCGGCCCCATCCCCTCGGCGGCGGCCCCGTCCGCGCTCGAACCGCCTTAAGACTGTCCGATTCCTTATCTGATATTATGGAAATTGAATCGGATGGATAACAAAATCTGCACGACTTGGTATAAATTCGCACACCGGGCGCGCCCGATGGCGGTGTCGAAGCGGTCTCAAACAATCGCAAAGGGTCTCAAAGTGCCCCGAAATCTTCGGCGCCAAGCAAATCCGCGAGTATCACATGGTCTCAAAGCGCCACGAAACCCTCGGCGCCGAACGCAGTCGCGCGTCTCAAAAGGTTCCAAATCGCCCCGAAGATCTCGGCGCGGAGCACATCCGCGAGTCTCACAATGCCACAACCCGCAACGCCGAACGCAGTCGTGCGTTTTCAAGGCTTTAAAATCGCCCCGGGACCCTCGGCGCCGAGCCCATCCGCGAGTCCCACATGGCCTCGCGATGCCACGAAACCCTCGGCGCCGAACGCATTCGAGCATTTCAACGGGTCTCAATGGCCGGAAACCCTGGGCGCCGAGCACATCCGCGCGACTCACGTGGCCTCGCACTGCCACGAAACCTTCAACGCCGAACGCATTCGCGCGATTCAAAGGGTCTCACAATGCCCCGAAACCCTTGGCGCCGAGCACGTCCGCAATACATACATGGCCTCGCGGTGCCACGAAACCCGCGGAGCCGAACGCATTCGCGCGTTTCACAAGGTCTCACAATGCCAGGAGACACTCGGCGCCGAACGCATCCGCGCGACTCAAAAAATCTCACCATTCCACGAAACTCTCGGCGCCGAGCACATCCGCGCGATTCAAATGGCCTCAGAATGCTACGAAACCCTCGGCGCCGGAAAAACAAAACAAACTGATAAGTCCCATTTTTAAAAGCACGAGAATTATAATCCGGCTATCCTGGGCCCACGGGGTCCCCGCTTGCAATCTACTTGCCCCGTCAAAGAAAATTGCGACGCGTGCCCAGAATTCGCTCAATTAATATCACTCATGGTCCGAACCCTCCCTCGGGAAGCAGGGATCACTCCGTCAATCAGCAAGAACAAATTCGGCTGAACATCTCGGGAGTGTGCTACCCGCGCTTGGGAAGGTATCTTGCCAGGGCTGTGGTTGGGGAAAGCCGGTGGCTGGCCATGCGGCATTCCTGCCCTGACACGTATCGCGAAAAACAATATCAGAACATGAAAAAGCTTCCTGCGGGTCGGCGGAATGCATGAGCCTCTTGAGTATCGAAACAAAACGTGGCCACCGAAAGGGGAGAGCACCATTCCGACGTGATCGCGCAAGCATGCGAGGACGCCCGCACGCGACACGCCACCAACCAGTCACGCGGGAGTTGGAGCGCCGAGTGTACAGCACCGCTGGGCCCCCTATGACGACGCCGCAAATGTCGACAAGGCGACAGTTCCTCACGCTGTTCGGGCTAGTTCCGACGAAAGCCTCGGCCGAAAAACGAGCTCTGAAACGTCTTTCAATGCAAACGAAAGGGAGGGAAGTCAAGCTAGGTGTGCTCGCGTCATAGCTCACATCCTACCTCTCCCTACCATCCCTTACAATGGCGCTGCTGTTTCTCTGTCCGCGGACGCGTGTCGCAGCGGAACTGTGGCTCCAACAAAGGCCGCGTCTGGCAAGATCATGGGGTAGAGTGTACGTGTGGTGGTGGCGTGCGTGGCGGTGGTGGCGGTGACATTTGTGTGTGTGTGTGTGCGTGTGTGTGCTCGCCTGCGTAATGGTTGGTGGTGTGCGTGCGTGCGTGCGTGGTGGTATATGTGTGCGCGTCAATAAGGCGACGCGCTGCGTGTGACCGCGCACGATGCAACGCAAGGCCATGCACAGCAATGGAGCCGAAGCGGCCACACGCGTTGGACTAAATCTGGACGTCGTGCATTCGCGCAAGGCATTCAGTATCACTGCAACCCGAATGGCGACGCCGCGAAGAACGTGGCCCCCACGCGAGCGCGAAATCCATGTCCAACAATTTCTTCTCGGACTGTATACTGAAATATTTCTCGGTGCGCGCGTCGCCCCTGGGGGGGCGACGCACACATAGTAGAAGTATGTTGGGGTGACGCCGACCCAGGTCTGCGCTGGATCGGATAGCGAAATTGGATCGGATCGAGAGCGGATCGAATCGCCAACGAATCGTCCCGAATCGGATCGGCATCGAATCGCCGCGCCCCCCTTCCGGCTGGCCCTGGCCGATGCCAGCGAATAGAGCCGGGCCGCATCGAATTGGAATCGCGGCCCCAGCGGGCGAATCCAATCGCATCGAATCGGATCGTAGGTGGACCTGCATCCCGGGGAGAACAAAAAAGTACCGCTGCCGCTACGCCCAGGACCTCTCCGGGGTTCCGACCAGGACAAGTCTCCATGGAGACATAGTAGGGGCTCGACCACAAGAAACCTTCCACAAGGGACCCAACCCTCAGACCCCAGGACGTCCATTGATTTTTGGCGTGGGAACGTCGCGCTCCCCACGGCAAAACCATCGGAACGCAAGAAGAAGCCCAGGGCACCCTGGAGGCAAACAAGGTGTTTCTTGGCATGGGCTTCCAATGTGCTCCCCAGACCTCTCCCGCGTTCTGACCAGGCCCATGGCTCCACGGAGATACCTCAGAACCTAGAACGTCCAAGATGGGGAGCCCATGCGCAAAGACCAGGAGCGAACCCCTCCCAAGCCAGGGTTGACCTCCGGCCGCGGTGACAACTGCAGACAGTCACTGCCATAGCTGCGCCTTCGCGGAGACAGAACGGTGCCCCTCCTGGGGAGACCACAAAGGCACCCATGCCGCGACTCCCCGGACCTCTCACGCGTTCTGACCAGGCACAGGGCTCCACGGAGATACCTCAGAACTTAGAACGTCCAAGATGGGGAGCCCATGAACGAAGACCAGGAGCGAACCCCTCCCAAGCCAGGATTGACCTCCAGCCCTGGTGACAGCAGCAACCAATCACTGCCATAATCGTGCCATCGCGGAGAACAGAACAGCACCGCTACTGAGAAACCAAAAAACACCCATACCCATACCGCTACTCCCCAGTCCTCTCTCTGGGTGCATTCTGACTAGAATCTCGAGGCGAATCCAGCGGTGGCGACGAAGGCCGCCCAAGAGGCCCCCCAAAGGCGAAAACGAAGGAAGGTTATCGGTATGGGCACCGTGTCCTCCTCTGAGCTCCTCCCGAGCCTGAAAGTGTGTATTTAGACGTCTTGGCTGCAAGACGGCCGGTTTGCACTGACCGGGGCAACAACGGAGAAAGCCGTCGAACCTCCCGATTTATGTGTGCTGCTATGGCAACACTACCGTCTGGGCACATTGGCTTCGCTTCCGTGGCAAGGCAAACGCGTGCTGGCCTGCTGGTGCTGTGGTCACGAAAGGTTGCTGTGTAAAAGGGGAACAGGCAATCCGTATAATGAGGACGCAGTCAAGGATGCTGCAAGGGTCTTGGAAGGCCATGTCGACACGTTGCGAGCGAGGCGCGGCCAGCGACAGCGGCCAAGGATGGGCGAAAAGGGAAGGATGCAAAGGTCACCTTGGAAAATCGCTCATCCTTACTACGCGGGTTGACTGTATGGTGCCACTGCTGGAAATTGCGATGTTATCTACGATAGCCGCAAATTCATTGCATCACGATGCCAGCAACGTTGATCTTGCGCCAAGCGCTTCAACAAAGTCAAAATTCCGGATTCCAACTCCCCGAAACGAACGCAATCGTATGTGAACGTCGGCATATCAGCTTGTTCGAACAACCCCGATCAATGAACACGCAACTTCGCAAATTCAGAACCGCCGAAATTTTAAATGTCTTGAATTTCACGATTCGAATCCGTAATTCCTTAGCTGATCGATTCTGGAATGCAAATACATCGCAACTCCAATGCGAAACGGAAATCCGGAAATTACTAAACTACGTTCCACAAAGTTTGCAATCACCGCAAATTCTAAAAACACTGGAATCTCCCGAATCACGTGCCTAGCGATCGGGCGTCATGGAAAGGGCCATCGTGTCGCCGTTCAAACTGGATGGCGGTCGTTTTGGGTTTGAAGCGGTCGACACAAAACTCACGTCGTTGAAATCGGGATGCGAAGCACTTGCGGCGATCGCACTGTAGATAATACCGCCATCTCTTAGCACCGGCATCACACCTCGTTACACCACACCCCTTTGCGTCCTCCTGTTGTATCCGACTCCAACTACCTCGCGTTCAACTGGCCGGGTGCGAACACTTCCGATGGGGAGAATCATCTCAACACGCGCGCATCACCGAAAACGGGTGTTGCAGTCGCTCGTGCGAACGATCTGCTGAAGAACTGCTGAAACGATGGAGGCAAAAACACCGATGCGTGTGGAATCTGGTACGTATGCAACAAATCAACGTTGCCCTTCTGTACACTGCCTAAGTCACTCGGGCGCTGCAGAGAAACACTGCTTCTAAACGAATACCCGTCATAGTTGGCTCATGGCGCAGCTACTGGATCTAGTTACACACTGCATGTCGACGTCGCTCTTGTGACCTCATGGCGTACGCATCCTGATGTCGTGAGTGCTCATGGCGAATTGACGGTACTACTCTGAGACAGAGAAGGTCAATCAATAGTATGCGAGTAAGTCGTTACGCATCAAATTCCCCATCGGTCAGGGTCTGTGACTGGACACGTCACTGAATATCACCTGATGTTGGTAGACTGCTGGGAAGTATTTCTAAGCAAAACTAAAGGCTACTAGACTATATAAAAAACACTGAACGGACTAGGTCCAGGATTGACCCAAACGCGGGATTACGCCGAATTGTGCGGGGCTCAGCCACATTGGACTGGATTTCGCTGGATGACGCCCGTTTCCAACAAGGGATCTACCAGCTCCGATGCTGAATTCCCCCCCCCCCCAACGGCTGCATCCTAACCACCGAACCAACGCAGTACGGAACAACGAACGTAAGAACGCTGCTGGACGAGATGCCGACATTGGAAATACAGATAACGACCGAAAAACAAAGAAACAACCCTACCTCTTGGACGCCACATTTTGTGAGTGCGTTTTCTGCCCGCAGATCGATGTGTGCTGAGATCCGTTGCGTGTTGATCGCCGCGCCACAAAACAACTCTCGACGCAGCCTGGTCGCTGGTCCAAGTCGCCGAGCATACACTGATCAGAAGCCATTTATTTATGTTTAGATTTCCTCCAAGCCCCGCAACTGGTGTCGTCGGCGGTTTGGGCGACGAGCCGATGGAGTCGACGCGCCAAACGCGTGCCCATCGATAAATTCGACACGCCGCCAAACAATGAAGAGATGGAGTCGACACGCCAAACGCGTGTCCACCGATGCATTCAACGCACCGCCAAATGCGCGCGTCATTACGTGTTGGTGAATGGTATAGTTACATCAATAATTAGAATGAATGTGGGCGGGGTGGACTATCTTTGCAGCAAACGCAGCACGGCTTGATCTAACGATTTAAAAGGGCTTTTAATCACACGATTGCAGCAATCTGCGAGCCTCGTCCGCATCAACACCACTGCGCGCAGAGAGGAGGGAGGGGGGAGACACGAAGAGGACTTGTGAACCAAATGGTTACAGAGGAAGCAATCGAGAGAACGCCATTCCAAGCCCCCCCCCCCCCCCGGCACTCATTACCATGTACACAGAACCATGAGTGTGGGCGGGGTGGGCTCTCTTTGCAGCAGACGCAGCACGGCTGGATCTAACGATTTGACAAAGCTTTTAATCACACGATTGCGGCAATCTGCGGACCCCGCCCGCATCAACACCCGTGCCCATATCATGTTCTGGGTGGGTGGGTGGGCGAGAAACGACTCGCTACATGGGCAATGTGGAGGCACACATGGGGAGGATAGGCGGATGCGACCTGGGACCACAACTGTTTATTGTGTGGGGTGCGCCCTGCAAACTCTATGTGGGCCTTGCCAGAGAACGAGCAGAGACCATTCCTCTCAGCGCACCGGGCCCCTGCGAGCTCCTCCAGAGGCAGATAAGAAAAGAGCAGGGTGGCACGCTTTCTATATGGCGTACCGAAGGCGCAGTGGTCGATCTGAACTGAACTACTTATCAAGCAGCTGCTGAGATCTTGGGGGATCCCACAGCGTGCTCGGCGATGGATTCTCAATGACACATGGGGCGCCAGGCCGCGAGAGCGCCTCGAACAACCTGGCAGCCCATCTTGCCTGGCGTTTCCCCTCCAGGACCTTCTGCTGATCGGTGGGGGGGAGGCAGGGGGGGCCGAGGAGGTGCTCTCGGTCGCGGCGCAGGCCAGCCTTTCTTCCCAGTCCAGTTTAGGCGGGCCCTGGACCAGGAGGTGCAAACCAGGCCAACCCTGCAAAGGGCCAGCCCGCCACGAGCGGCGGCCGACCCCAAACAGAACATTACATCATTGCGCAGGCAATCCTCTAGGGCCGAATCATTCATCTCCCAACTCCTGGTGAAAAAAACCAAGCTCTTACACGCTTTACTGATGCTGCGGCTGCCTGCCATGAGCTCTGCCGCGGCCTGGCCTGCGCGAAAGTGACTGGGGGCGGCGCGGCGCGCGAGGGGGCGGGCTTGGCCTCGGGCGAGCCCAAGAACAAGGACCTCGTCAGCTCGAACATCTGCTTCCCGAACTCCCTGGAGGCGGCCGTCATCGCGTTGAGCAGCTGATGCGCCGCCCCTGGCTTGCCGCGCCGATTCGCCGACGCGCCCGTCCTCGAGCGATTCCTGGCCTTCGCCGTCTTGCGGCCCCGCCGCCCAGACAAGAAGTCGCCCGACGCTCCTCCGTGACGCAGCTGGTAAAGACAAGCCCGGGGGGGGCCGCGCATCCTTGCTGCGACGCCGAACTGGGCCGCGACGATTGCCCCCGGCGTTTGGGGGATCAAGGCCGTCGGCGCTTCCCCCCGGACATGGGCGGCCAGGCACTCTCCCAGCCATGCTGGATGATCGATGATCACCATCTCGTCCGGGTTCCTGTCTTGGCGCGCTTTCTGCGAGGGCCGCGCGGGCGGCCCGGCGCTCCTGGGCCCGCCGGCGTTGGCGCCGAGATCGGACTCCAGAACTGCAGCTGCCCCGCCTTATGGGGCGGCGCCAGCAGCTGCTGCGCTCGGAGCTTCCGCAGAGCTCCAGGGCTGATGTACGCGAAGAAGGTCGTCGCCACCTGGAGGGCTGCGCTCTGCCGCCTCCGCGCGAGCATCGCGGAGACTGCTGCCCCCGGGAGCTCGCGGGGGACGGGGGCTCGAGACGCGGGCGGCCTGCGCTTGGCGTAGCCGCGGAGCCCCCTGTTCACGCGGGGCATTGACTGCGAGCCCGTGCACCAGGGGTAGGCGCCCTTGACCGCGGCCACGAGGATGGTCGCGTCGGACTTGGCGCACTCCGCCTCCAGCGTGAGGTCGAGGAACTGCAGCGCACGAGCCTCCATGTCCTCGATGGTCGTCGGCGCGCTGCCCTCCTCCTCCAGGAACTCGTTGAACGCGTCGGAGCACGCCCTGTAGCCGACGCGCGTCCCTGCGGCCGTCGAAGCCTGCTCGCGCATGGAGAGCGCCGCAGACGAGGCTGGACTGCTGTGGCCAGGCTCCAGGGCTTTGGCCAGCCGCGCGCGCGGCCGGGGGGGCCGGGCTACGCCCGCCGCCGCCGGCCGCGCCCGCGAGGGCACTTGCCGATGGTCTCGGGCACGCCGCGAGCCGCTTGGCGAAGGTCCGCCTGGCGGCTAGGGGCGGGGCCCGCGCCGGAGGTCCGCCCTTGGCGGGGGGGCCCGCCAGCCGCCGCCTCTTGGGAGCTGGGGGCGCGGTGCTCGGCCGGGCTGCGCGGGCCGTGCTCTCCCGCGGCTGCCTTGCCGAGGTGTCGCGACCAGCCGCGCTCAACGGGCCCGGCGTGCACCAGCGAGAGGCCCTCGAAAGACCTCGAGGCTTCGTCAGCTGGCTGCCATTCCGACGGGATCCACCGGAAGTGCGGCCCGATGTTCGCGGCCAGAGTCAGAACCGCGAGGCGACATGCAGTGCGACAACGACCGACCCCTATCAAAACAAGAGCAGACCCCGAAATTGTCGAGCAGGAAGAGGTGACGATGGTGATGATGTTGGGGGTCCTTGGCCAGACGACGTAATGCCCATAGCATGGCGCCCCCCTCCTTCTTCCCGATGTGTTCGATGTGCTGGCGCGGCCCCTTGCAATTCACCCTCCACCCCTCTCCATGGAGTAGACGACGAGGGACCTCAGGGAGCCCAGCGACTCTAGCCCAACCATCGATGACGTTGTTCGTGTGACAACGATATCGGGGTCGGCGATCTCAGGAAAATCGTCAAGAGCTCTTCTTCGGGGGGCACATTCCTCGGGTTGGGGGCGCGTGGGCCTCCGCTTCTCATACCACTTCCCCAGCTCCGAAACTTGCGACAACTCGACTTCCCTTTCACGCACTCCAAAGCCCGTGGTAGAAGCGTCAGTGACCGTCGCGGTCGACGACCACGGCAGGTCGAGCTGGCTCCCAAGGCAGCACCGAAACAGCAGAGAAGATCCACGCCTCGAAACGGAAGGAGCGTTAAAGCCGGCACGTCCTCATATAACGATCTTTAATAACATCGTAGAGCGCACGGGGCACTGCCGTGCCCGCGCGGTTGAAGATAGCGGCTGCCACACAATGGCCCACGCTCACCTCCACCTGACGGCCCGTTGCGATGGGAACGCTCGCAAGCCGCTGGAGGGCTCCACGCGGCAGCCGACGCTTCTGCCCAGCCCGTCGGGGGACTCGGGGATGGCCGCCCGCGTCAGCCCCCAGGATAATCGAGTGCGCGCAGGCGTCGGATACCTCATGCATGCTGAAGCCCTCCTGCGCAAAACGGGGCACGACGCGGCCCCTCAATTCGGTGACCTCGTCCGCCTTCACCCGTGGCACGTCGATGTTGCCCGAGTGGGGCAGCTCCGCCAGGCCAGAGCTCATGGGTGGCAGCGGCCAAGCCCCAAGGGCCATCTTGCTGTCAGGCTGTCATGGACCGCCGCCCGGCGCAGCATCTCGAGATGGACTCGCCGCGCCAGCCAGAAGCTCCAGCTCCACCCCAGGGGGGGCGCCGCGAGGCAGGAATGCACCCTGCGTCGCCCCGCCATGCCCAGCCTGACTATGTCGCGGGCCAGGCCGAGCTCGACCGCCACGCCCTCGGTCACCGAGGGCAATCAGAAGTAGTTGCTCAGATCCCCGGTGCCTCCGCACAAGTAGAAGCGCGCCTCGATGTCGGCCGAGGCAGGCTCGAGCGCGATGGCACTCGTGGCTTCGGCGCTCCTAATCTCGACGGCGGGCGCGCGGCAAAACGAGGCATGGGCGAGGCGACAGTCTAACGCCAGCCTCTGCTTTCCGTTCTTGTTGGAGACAAAGAACGGGGTGGCGAGGCTGCACTTCTCCGACGCAAGCCCCAAGAGACGTCGGCCACTCGGGCGCCGGAGGACATCCACATCTGCCGTCTTGTTCGCCCTCAAGTTGACGTCGACGTAGGGCGAGACGGCGTGCCCCCCCCCCCCCCCCCTCCGCTTGAACGCGACGTCAGGGCGCGCGAGAATGAGGTTGTCAAAATTGGTCAGCACCTTCCGAGCATCGCCATCCAGCACCTTCGCGAGGTCCACTGGGTCACGGCCAGAGGGAGGAAGGGGCAGCCGACCAGCATCACGCGGTTCCACTGCGGCGCCGCCCCCTCCATTGTCGATGCGAAGTCCCAGAAGCTGAGGCGCAACATCACGGGGTAGAAATAAATCAAAATTCTGCCGGACCTCCCTCGCGGCTTGCGCTGGGATTGCCGGTCCCACCGCGTCGCGCTCGCAGCCGTAGAGGGCGTTGGGCGCGGCCGCCATGTTGTCTGCATCGTCTAGTGCCAGCCGGCGGCATGCACTGCGACTTCGAGCCGTCCTGGGCGACCCGGCATCGACCCTCCTCGAAACCTCTGCCCCGACGAAGGGCAGCGGGATAAAGTTCCCGAGGCTCTCCGAGAGGTCGAGGCCCTACGTGGTTTAGGCGGAGGGTCGGCGCGTCGCTGCGCATCGCCCCACCGCCATCGGCCCCTCCGCGTTTGGCTGCTCTTGGCGCTGGGAGTGGGGTCGCCAGTAGGGGCTTCGCCCATCCCCCCTCCCACGAGGATCCGGCTCATTTTGCTGGCGGTGGGGCCTTAGCACCAGTCGCCGCCGCTTTTGCTTCCGCCTTGGCCTCCCTGGCTTTTCTCATCTCCTGCTCGATCGCCGCCTCCTCCGCCATCTCGGATGCCACGTGGGCGCGGAGCGCAGGTGTCGCTGTGGCCCCAGCACCCCCCTCCTCCTCTCCCATGTAGATGTGCGAGCCCTCGAACGCAGGCCGCTCAGGATCATCGCGATGGGCGGCCTCGATGAGCATCCGCCGACGGCTCAAGAACTCGCAGCGCGACAAGTTCGCAATGTTAAGCCCGTCCGACTCCATCGCGGAGGTCAGGGCGCGGCGTGGGGCTCTGTGTTCATGTCCAGATCGGGAACTGGCCGCAAGCCTCGACTCATTTAGCCAACGGTCATGGCCAGCCGCGAACCCTCCGAGAGACCGCGAGCCCAGCTCCTTCACCGAGCCCCCGAGAGTCCCAGGGCCCCTGGTTCTCAGGGGCACCGACGGGTCGCGCTTGACCATGTCGAGGTCGAAGGCGACGGGCGCGTCGGAACGCGGCCGAGGGGGCATGCGCGGGTCGCCCTTCAGCAGCCGGTGCTGTTGATCCCGCCCCCAAGCATCCAACTCAGTCCCGCCAGCCACCTGCGTGATTGACGCGACTACCCCATCGACCGCCACGAACGCGCGTCCACCGACGTCGAGAGCGGCGGCGGGGCGGGGCACCTCCTGACCGAGCATGTAACCGTCCAGGGGCTCGTCCAGCACCCGGGCCCACGCGGCCCCCGCCAGGCGTGGCGCGGCGGGCGCGGCGGGCGCGCCCGGCAAGGGAGGCGGCACTGCGGGCAACGGCGTCGGTGCCGCGGCCGGCGCCCCGCACCTCCCGGCCCCGAGCGCGCGGCGGCCCCCGGCGGAGCGGCCGGCCCCCGCGCGGCCCTCTCGACCTGCGCGCGCCGCTCGCCCTCGGCCAGCAGCTGTGCGAGCTCCCCCGCGTTTGGCCGCGCCTGGAAGCGGTAGATCCGCGCCCCGGGCAGCCCGGAGGGCAGCTGGCCATCTGCGCCCCCCAGCCGAAGAGCCTGGAGGTCGACGTTGGCGGCGCCCACCTGCTCAATGAACATGTCTAGAACTGGCGTCAAGACGACGTACTCACTCGCGATCGCCCAGCAGAGGATGATTCGCTCATGAAACTTAGGCTTGGACGATCACTCCACCCCAGCCCTTGCCCTTTCGTAGAACCACGGCACCGCCGTCAGCGACCTGCGCGATCGTCGGGCCTGGAGTCTCGATCGGGCTGGTCTAGTCGAGCGCCGCGGAAGGCGCGGTGTCTCCTCGCCGCCGCGTGCACCCTCCCGCCCGGAAGGCCCCGGCGGCTCTCCCGAGCGCGAGCCCGGCGGCCGCCGCGAGCACGACGTCCCACGTCCTCCAACCCGGCGGTGGGCAGATCGGACACGTCGGGCAGACGGGCGCGTTGTCGGCCGGGCCGCGCCGGTTGAGCTGCTCGCGAAACAGCTCGATGAGGCTCACGTCGACGGGGCCTCCAGAGCAGTGACAGTGAAGGGGCTGTGGAACTATCCAGCTGCTCAGCCAATTGCCAACTGCGCCGGTCACTACTCCGTGGAAATAGGCCGTGAGGATACCCAAGATACACGCAGGAGACCTGTGAGCCAAATGGTTGCAGAGCAAGCAGTCGAGAGACTGCCATTCCACGCCCCCCCCTGACACTCACTACCCTGTGCACAGAACCATCATCACCTTCAAGGTCAAAAATATAATTCTTGGTTGCGGGCCGACGCCTTGACCTTGGCCGGACAATCGTGCAACCATGCCAGCGATCAATTGCGGACGGCTCTATTATAATCGCGTGATTAGTAGCAATCTTCGCCATGCTTATGAATTTTCTCCTCTGGAAAAATAAATAAAAAATGGGCCTTGCCGCTAAAAATTCGGATCTGGCCGATCTCCAGAACGCAGTCGGTGACCTTGTTCCCGCCTCGGCAAGCGAGTTCCATGTCGTTGCGCCGATCGCACCCGCCGAGCGGATCGTCTATCGTCTGGTTCGGGTTGAGATAGGACAGCGCCACCTTGAACGTGGAGTAAGTGCTATAGGCTAAGTACTTGGCGTGCATCAGGAATACAAGCATCCTCCGCAAGAGTTTCCGGCGACCGCACCGTGACTTTCACGCCCTTCTGCTTGAAATACTCCAGGCACGGATGCTTCTTGAAGTTTGGCTGTGAGACAACGAGACCCTGTTGGAATCCGTTGTTTTGGCCAGCTACCATCTGAACAAATGAACATGGTGCGCAATTTTTCGATGGCTGCAACCGTTGATCGCCAGATCTGAGGTGAATCACAAGTTCGCGCGCGCGGATAAACGTCTCTGCATTACATGCCGCCCGACCTTCACTTACCAAAGATGGCAACACATATGTTCGCAGAGCGTCCGTGTAGTCGGCCAGCACGATGCCAACACACCTTACAATGTAACACGCGCTATGCTGCAACTGGTATTCATCGAGCCTGCAATTGACCCGGGCCCGAAAATCACGGTCAGACTCCACGTTGAGAATCTCTGGCGATGCGAACACCTTCCGTCTCGGTCCCTCATCCGGTATGGTTACTTGCAAGGCTCCGGATGCTTTCGCTACGAATATAGCGTGCGCCGCTTGAATCAAATTATTTCCAAGGCGCCCATGCCATTTAGATACCACAATGTCGCCACCAACCGTTTGTCGCAAATAAGGCTTCTCACCGGCCACGTCATCACAAGTGTTCCATTGCCCAGAAGGCATTACACAACTAACGCAAAATTCTGTCGCGGCGGAGCGAACCCTCTCCGCACCCTCAAACGGAATATTCGCAACGCTGATAGCGCCGGCTCCTGTTGCTAACACCGAAAGAATAATACAAACAGGAAACAGCCTTTGAAACATGTTCACAATCCGAAGGGAATGTTCCGCGTCGCAGAGCGGTAAAAGCATACAAAATGAATATCCTTCCAGTCTTTGCAGCCAAAACAGTCTTGAGCCAAAATTGCTACGGATGAGCAGAAGCCTTTTATTTTGAGGGGGGCCTCCTCCTTGGCTGGTCAAAGGGAGTACGAACAACCCAACCAGGCGTAGGCTGGGTTAGCAGGTTACCTCGAGAGGGAAATCCCTGAACAAACCTGGGGGCACCCCTTCCCTTTTGGTATGCTTAGGCCTTCATGTTCAATCAAGTCCTGGACGACGTGACCAAGCAAACCGAGAGGCGAGGCAAAGGCAAGCCTGGACGCTGTTGACAGCGATTCGCGCTGGGCTCGGGCCGTACTGGCTCGAGGGCTCCATGTCCGCCTGCGGCACAACGAGCTCGAGACTAGCTCCCGGCTCCCACCCGCAGCGATGACACGGCGAATTGCTGGCATTGGTGCGACAAGCGATCGAAACATGGTCGCAATAGCGTGGCTGGAGATCATGAGCGCCTTCTCCGCAGGCCCAATGCTCCATAGAGAAACTTCAGAACTCAGAAAGTCCAAGATGGGGGGCCCATTCACGAAGACCAAAAGCGAGCCCCTCCAAAGACAGGGTTCACCTTTAGCCCAAGTGACAACTGCAACCGATCACTGCCGTAGTTGTGCCATCGCAGAAACAGAACGGCACCGCTACTGGGTAAACCAAAAGGTACCCATACCGCTACTCCATTGACCTCTCTCAAAGTGCGCTCTGACCAGAATTTCAAAGCGAATCCAGCGGCGAGGACGACGGAGGGGTCGCGGTATCGGCACCTTTTCCTCCTCTGAGCTACCGCCCCTCCCAGGTTCTCCCCCGGGGTGCGTCCTGACCAGGCAGTCGAAGCGAACCCAGCCGAGGCGACGCGGGAAGGGCTGCAATATCGCCAACTGTTCATCCTCGGAGGCGTGACCCACTAGCGGCCCTCGGCAAGACACCTCTTTGTACGAGACGTGTGTACGATCTTATGCAACTCCCTACCGCTGCTGCTCACAAGCATCCAATTTTGACCCAGCTGCCTCCTTGAATTTTGACCCAACTGCCTCCTTGAACTGGTGCCACTGCCAAAGGCGATGCTGGCCCGTGAAGGAGCGGGAGGGGTGGGAGAGAACCAAGCGCAGGGGGAGGGAGGAAGAGCCACCCCCTTTGACAGAGAAGGCCCTGACAAGAAGAGCCGCAGGCACCACTGCGCACCCTGCTCACGCGAAGGGAGAACCACATTCATCCGTGGCTGTTGGGAGCGGCCTCCCCGAACATCCGTGTTTCAGCACCCGTGCCCCTCGCGTGCAAAAATCTGCAGCGAAGGGGGAAGCAGACGCACGCGCGGCCCCGCAGATCCTCGGCAAAAACGCCGAGCGGACGCCCAAAGCTGCGCCAAAGGCGAGCACCGCGCGCTGAGGGTGCGGGGCAGCATTCGGTGGTGGACAAACCTCCCTTTAGTGAACCTCCCTTTGGTGAAAACAACCTGGGACCGAAACCGACGGACCTGCACCTGCAAAAATGACGGCCGCGACGCCCTCTCGCGAACCGAAAACGGCCAATGCCTTCACCGGCGTGTCAGGGCAGGAGGTCTGTCAACCTCCGAGGCATCCGGGGGCAGCTGGCTCAGGGTGGAAATGAAGGGGCCCCAGGACACACAAATAGATACCAACGAATAAAACTATTCCCCATATTTTCCCATGTGTTCTGAGTTTTTGTCTTCCCCCCCCACTTCCCATATCTTCCCATATTTTCGGGGGAATCGACGATTCATTGTGTCTGTGTGTTTTTTCCCTCCTGATAGGAGGTCTATCAACCTCCTAGGCATTCGGGGGCAGCTGGCTCAGGGTGGAAAGCATCGAGCTCGACTCTCGGGTCGGGCGAAAAGGGGGGGATAGCAAAGGGGGGGGGTGAGAATCGGCTCACGTAGCTGATTTTCCCGGCGCCTCCCGGCGCCGGGAGGCGCCCACGTATCGAGGAATGTGCCCCTCGGTGAGGCCGAAACCAGCTGCATGCAGCAAATTTCGTAACCCCCCGAGCTTGTTTTTTTTTAGATCCAGGCAAGCTTACTTGCATGGCGTTCGCCCACCCCCCCCCCCCTCTCCCCCCTCTCCCCTCTTCAATCGAACACGAGCGTGCAAGTGCCTTTCGACTTGCGTGATTTCCGCACGTCGAATTGTTTTCGGCTTGCCTCAGACTCAGCCCCCCCCCCCCCGCCGTCCATGCAAGCAAACTTGCCCGAATCCAAAGAAACACAGGCACCCCCTTTCCCAATCCCCCCCTTTCGCCCGGCCCGAGACTCGGCGATGTGCGCCGCCGGACAGGTCGGCGACGGGCCCCCCCGAGATAGCGCGAGTGTCCGCACGTGCCCGGGGGCGGGGCGGGCCTCTCGGGCCACTGCTGTGTACCGCCGATCGGTGGGGGGATCTCGGGTGGGTCGATGCTCCCCCCCCGCCCCTGAGCCTGCCCCCTCCAAGGACCGCCCCTGGCTGTCGGTGGGGGGAAGACAAACCTACCTCGCTTTTGACCGCCCTCGCTTCCAAGAGATGCCAAGCGGTGCCCAACTGCGGCCTGTGCTGGTCAGGCCGCTCGACGAGGAGGCGCGTGGTATGACTCGGTTTTTCCTGGAAGCGAGAGCGGGGTGGGTAATTCACGCTTTGAGATCGGTGGGCGATTTTTGGGGGGGTCGATGCTCCCCCCCGCCACCCCTGAGCCTGCCCCCTCCGAGAACCGCCCCTGGCTGTCGGGCCATATCTGCGGTCACAGTCGGACTTGATTGGAGAGGCCGCGCGAGAGGACACAAGACCCTTCCGAAGGCCACATCGCCATAGGAGTGTAAGAAGGCACATGTCGCGAGGCACAGGACACTAGGGTACCCTTGAGCTGGCAGGGCCGACCTGCTAATCAGGGCCGATTGTATGGATGCCATGGCAGTGGACACCCCAACAGTCCTGCCATCGGATCATAATGCGGAACAATGCTCCCTACACGCTTGAGACATGCTCTTCCAAGTTCGAGAAATGTTTGAAACACTTGTGTCAGACATCTGGGAAACATCTGGCAAAACGCTTCCTCTCCATTGATCGCCTTCCACAAAAAATGCGGCCTCCGGCGGCCGTTCGGAACGATCCGGGCACCCCGCGAACGCCCTCGGCGAGGCGCACGCAACTGGAGGGCATCCCCGAGGCCGAGAGGCATCCAGGAACCGTCTGAGAGCGGCCGCAAGCCTCGAACTCCGCACTTCGAGGGATCGATCCTCCTTAACGTTGTGTCGGGCATGTCCTCCTACATGGCTGGACCTAAACGTTGTTTTTTGTTTTGATTTCGTTTTGTGTGTCGTTTTGCTCTACCTGTTCTCTTGTACCTCCCTGCCAAAGCGGAAAACAGAACACAGCCGAAGTCCAGCAAAACAGCGTTTAGGTCCAGCCCAGTCCTCCTGCAGGCGGATTTTGAAAGAAACATGGAACATGATCAAAAACATACTCGAACATATCCCAACGTCGTCGAAGAATCGTCCCCAGACTGCTCTTTTGCCTACTTTCGAACAGTCCTCCTGTGAAGGGCCATGCCCGACGTAACCTCAACGCTGCCCCCGAGAAGGAGTGGGAAGGAGCGGGGTCCTCGACGAGCCCGGCAACCAGTGCCGCCGTCCTGTGGTCGAGCGCGGCGGGGAGCAGTGCGGCGGGAGGGGCAAAGGGAGGGGCCCCATACGGGCGCTGGGAAGGACAGGGCAGGTCTGCGCTGGATCGGATCGCGAAATCGGATCGAATCGGGAACAGACGGGGTCGCCAGCGCATCTTCCAGAATCGAATCGACACCGGATCGCCGCGCCTGGCTCAGGCCGGCGTCGATCGATGCCAATGAACCGACACGAATCGGCCGAATCGGAATCGCGGCCCCGGCCGGCGAATCGAAATGCATCGATTCGGATCGTGGGCGGCCCTGCAGGGTGCGGCGGAACGGCGGACAGCCGAGCGACGAGAGGACAGGGATCTTTCGCACGGTGGCAAGGGACAATACGCGGTGGCCTACGCGGGCCGGCAGCGTGGCACACCGCGTGCAGAAGAACCGTTCATGCGCGATCTTCGGCGGGGAACTTGCGCGCGAATGTAGGCGCAATCGGAATCGACCCCGTTTTCTTCAGTTGCTCGGCTGAGCCAGCTGGAACAACATATACTCCGACGTGCCTTCATAATCATGCTAGAAACTCCTAGAATACACGGCAGTGGCCCGAACCGAAACGCACGTCAGTCTCGGGTGTGCCCAAGACAAAAAAGACCAGCACGAGGGGAGGGAAGCGATAGCGGTACCCGCAGACACAGAACAAATATCAAAAAAGCCGTCCGCCGCGATATGCTTTTGCCACGACGCAAAAAGGCCTGGGGGGTGCCGCCCGCCCGAAGCGTCGGGGAGCGTCCAAGGAGGGGATGGCGGCCGAGAGGGGGGCTCGCAAACCATGGCCCGCGGCATGTTCTCGGACGAGGTGGGGAACGGGGGACGTGTGGGAGGAATAATGATAAGAAGACTCATGCGAGACGATTAAAAATACGACACATAAAATTAAGAAGACAAATAATGATATGGCGCTGGCCATGATATCTACTCCCTCTAAAAACGCATTATCTTTCGGCGATGGTCCCGTTTATCCAGTTGTGCAGGGGGGAAGGAAGGCCGGCCGATAGCCTAACCTGTTCGCTTCGGGCAGCTCCATGTGTGCCCTCGCGCGCGCCAGTACTGCGTACCCCCTGCTCGGACCTGCGCAGCGGACAAAGTCAGGCGATGAACGGCGGGGGGCGGGAGTGCGGGGGGGCCCGATAACCCCGGCAATCGCCGGGCCCAAAGAACAATCTTCTATACAGTCGGACCTAGGCTAGAATAACATTCTCCAACAAGATGAGACCCTCTGCTGGCCCAAACACCCCAAACCATAAGATCATCCGAGGGGGCCCTCCTTCAGGATGCGCAAGAACATCCAGCAGGCACGAAGAACAATAGGGTACCTTCCCCGAACCGAACTCGATCTTGTACCGCGGTCCGACTGCAGGGGGGACACACTGACGTGAACATGAATTTTCGGAGGTCTGTGCGGATTCCTCGGATCGGCGCTGGGGGCGCTCTGCAGGCAGCGAGGGGAGGTGCTCTGCAGGCCGTGGGGGCCTCCTTTGGAATCCTGGGAGCGCCTTGGGCCAGGGGCCTCCTTTGGAATCCAGGGGCGCCTTGAGATCTGAAGCTTCGGAAAAAATGCAGCACCGCAAAAATAACGACTGGAGCCCCGGACCCCATCTTTCGGAGTTATCTTTGGGGCTGGCTCAATCTGTGAGAGTCCCAGGGACCGAAACGGGGCGAAAACGCAAGTTGTGACAAAAGTGCAGCGCCAGGATCTCAGGGTAGCAACACCTGACACTCTTTGAGCAGGGACCGACCGTCCCAGCATTTACATAGACCTACCACGAAATCTTCTTAGAACCCGAAAGTGTTACAATAACAAAAGCAGTGTCCTTAGAGCACAAACCAGATGTGCTAAAACAAGACAGTGCCAGCCAGACATGTTCTAAGAACATATCGTGCGGACCACAACAAGTTTCTAGAACACTCTTTGGTGGGCCTGTAGGCAAGCCAGAACCCTGAGACCCCAGGGCGTCCATCGATTTTTGGTGTGAGAGCGTCGCGCTCTCTCCATCTCAAAATCATCAAAACCCGAGAAACCCAGGGCACCCTGGAGGCAAACAGGGTATTTCTTGGCATGGGTCTCCACTGTAGCAACACCCGACCCTCTTGGCTGCCCCCGTCGGCGTCCTGCGGGGCAACCGCAGCCTGCGCGCGGCGCGGAGGGGCAGCCGGAAGAGCGGCCCTCGGACAGAGAGAGAGCCCGCGGCGAAGGCCAGCGGAGGGGGCGGCACCTCCTGGAGAGAGGGCGCAGGGCAGCGGCTCGGAGGCAACCCGCGGGGGCCTGCTTGTCTTTAGACCAAGGCAAGTTTACTTGCACGGCGTTCGCCCCCCTTCCCCCCCCCCCTCGCCCCTCTTCCATCGATCGAACACGGGGGTGCAAGTGTCTCTCGGTTTGCGTGATTCCCGCACGTCAAGCTGTTTTCGGCCTGCTTCAGGCTCAGCCCCCCCCCCGTCCATGCAAGTAGACTTGCCCGAGTCTAAGAGAAGGCTCAGAGAAGGCGCAGGGCAGCGGCTCGGTGGCCACCCGCGGGGGCCTCCCATGCCTCGGAGCACCACGCGGGACCTGCTCTAGAGCAGGAACGTACAGTCGGACCCAGGCCAGAAGGACATCCCTCAAGAACATTAGACCCTCCGTCGGCCAAAACAGAAGAGAACATCCAAGGGTGCCCCTCCCAAGGGTGCACAGTAGCATCCAAAGAGCACGTAGATCATTAGGGTACCATCCCCGAATCGGCCTGGGAAAACCATGCGATCGACGATTAAAAACGGGTCCTACGCGAGATGACGCAGCGACCTTACGCCGCGGCTTTCGCGGGCCACCCAGCGCGGCACGCCACACTGAAGACGAGGGCGCTTGCGCGTGACCTTACGCGGGCAGCTTACGCGCCGATGTCGGCGGAGAAGACCCCGTCTTTGTTGCGTCGCTGATGTGAGGCCTGCTCTAGAAAGGGATTGTACCGTAGACGGATCCACCCTCTCTCCGACCTTGAACTTCGCCGAACAAAGGTACGGAGGTCGCCAAACTCGCGGAAATCGCCAGAGGTCGTCGAGCGACATGACCACTTTTCCTGAAAACAGTGAGCATATCGCAGATGGCCGCAGCAGGTTGCCAAATTCAACATGGGGCTTGCAAACAAGCCAACAATCTCAACCACCGCAAATGTTGTGCTGGAGACGCGGGGACGGAAACGACCCGGCAACACCACGCCGAGGGCTGGGTCACCAAACTTCGCGCATCGCGCCCAACGATGCGCGGTCATCTTCGCGCCCTTGCGACCTCGCGTCTTGAGAAGGGCATCTCCACGGTCGAAACCGCGACAAGCTATTGCTTACTGAAGGCAAACATTGCTACACTTCAGGCAGTGAGCTCACCGAAGGCAACCGAAATTGTGGCTTCAATGAACTCGTCGCCACCATCCCGTAAATGCCTCCAACAAATGCTTGCCTTGATTTTGCTGGCGCCCCTCGGGGAGACCCAAAGACCGTTGTGTTGTTCGGAGATAACCTGGGTTGTCCAGTGTGTCTGGTGGGGGGGGGGCTGGCCGATAATCCCACCTTTTCGCTGGGCAGCCCCACGCATGCCTGCGCGCAGAGATACTTCGCACCTATTTCGGACCTGCGCAACCGACAAGGTCAGGTTGTCCAGGGAAGGGTGTGGGCAAACAACTTCTGTCCATGTCCACTGCAGTATAGAGTTTCGGGCCCTCTTCCCCCCCAGAAACCCGAGGCGCACTGGGTATGGATAAACCTGCCCCCTGGAGGCTCGAGCTTTATCCACATCCCATGCGCCTCGACACTGTGGCGCCCCTTCCAGGAAAGTCCAGGACGCACCGCAAGGGGGGAGGGGGCGGACGGGCCCGATAACCTGGGTGGTCGGCGGACCCCTACAGAAGCAGTCTCCTAAGGGAGCCGGCTGACGCCCCTGCATGGACTGGGGCTCGGGCCAGCCGCGCGCCGAGCCACGGCGGGCGCGCCTGGGCAGGCGACCGGTAGCATCAGGACGCACGATAAGGATGCGAGGGCCTTGGAGGGCCACTTCGAAGCTCCTCGAGCGGGGAGCGGCCGACGATGGCGGCCAAGGATGGGCCGAGGATGGCAAGGATGCAAGGGATCCCTTGGGAAGATTGCCCATCATTACTATGCGGTCTGACTGTGAATGGGGTGACGACGAAACGTGCGCCTCTGGTGCCTTGGTGGGCCTCCCAAGGCAGGAAAGCCCAGACTCGAGTCGACAAGCCGTATCGGCGATCGACATGCGTCGGATTAGGCGGATATCGGCAAGCTAAAAAGACCACGTGAAGAAATCGGAATTCGAATCGGAAAGTCAAGTAGAATCGGAGCGGAATCGGAATCCATCGACGTCGATTCGAATCGAATCGGACGAACCGCAAGGAACCCTGTAGGGGGCCCCTTTAGAGCTCCTTTTTGGGGTATACAAAAGGTGCACCTCCCTTCCCCCCCATGCATCGCCCCCGCATTTGGGGACACCGCTACTCCTTGGACCTCTCCCAGGGAACGTTCTGACTAGAATTTCGAGGCAAATCCAGCGGTGGCGACGATCGTAGGGTAGCGGTATGGGTACCTTGTCCCCTCTGAGCAGTACGCAACACCAGAAGCACGTGCACCTCGCCCCCCCCAAAGCAGGCCGCGCACGACACCGGTACCCACACGGAGCCGCGGGTGCACACGACGACGACGGCAGGACCGAGAAAAACGGGCCGTTGGAGGCCTGGAAATGGGCACCAACACCAACATAGGGGGTTGCCTCCACAGGGGGAAGATGATCCTAGATTTCGGTGATGGTGGTACTATTTCGGTCACCTTGGAGCCAGAATATTATCACCATCACCGAGATCGGGATCTTCTTCCCTCGGTGGAGGCACACTGCCGATGTTGGTGTTGGTGTCGACCTCTACGCTTAGGTCGGGCATGCCCCCCTACATGCGGATTTCGGGCGAAACTCGTCGAACGATATTCAAAAAGTACCCAACAGTATTCAAACAAAGTTAGAAGAATCGTCCCCAGACTATGTTTTTCTATTTTTTAATATCCCTCCTGTAGAGGGACGCGCCCGACTTCAGTCTGCGAGGCCGCGCGCCCGACGGCGAGACCGAGAGCGGCACGGCAGCCGCCGGGCCAGGCCGCAGGGCAGGGGTGAAGGGGCCCTGGGACTCGCAAGTCGATAGACGCAAATCGCAGGATTCCCCCCCTTGTCCCGTATTTTCTGGGCTTTCGTCTTCCCCCCCCCCTTCCCATACTTTCCCATAGGTGTCCTGGGGGATCGACGATCGCATGTGTCTTTGTGTTTTTCGTCCCTTCGTGGAGGGGGCAAACACCCCGCGGGCCTCGCGGGCCGTGCCCGCCGGGGCCGCGAAGCCCCACGGCTGCGGGGCGCGTCCCCGTGCTCCGTCGTGCGGCCGCGCGCCCGCGGGGTCGCGCCCGGGGATTCCCGACGCCGCGAGGGCGCGGATCCGGGGAGGCACAGCGGCTGCTGTGGCTGCGCTGCCTCCACGGGTGTTCAGGAACAGGGCCGAGGGATGGGGCAACACTTTGGGGCAGATGCGATGCAATGATAGTGTGTGACGTCTCGTTCGTGGACATGTCAGCCGGTACCATAGGGATGCGCGGTAAGGATGCAAGGGCCTTCGAAGCCCATGTCAGCGCTTCTCGAGCGAGGCTGGCCAGCGACAGCCGCGAAGCCTGGGCCGAAGGGGCAAGGATGCAAAGGGTACCCCTGGGAAGAATGCCCATCCTGACTATGCTGGCTGACTGCCTGCTCGTCGCCCGTGGGCAGCCCTGCAGAAGCACGCAGCCGGCGCGACCGACTGCGAGCCAAACCGTTCGCGCAGGGGACACCCTCGTGGTCCATGCGAGCTGTCGTTCGGATCCGAGTGCGAAAAACATGTTCCGACTCTGGATTTGAGGGCGAACGTTCCTGTCCAATCCAATCCTCTAGAAATTCTGGTTTGAATGGCTCTGTGACGCGGAATCCGTCCCAAATGCGGATTTGATTGAACCTTTCATTTTCCAACTCTGGGTTTCATCCTGTCAATCCCCTTCCAGCTCAACCCCCTGGCAACAATCCTGACAGGTGGAAGCCACGTCCAGCCGAGCCGGCGAGGGCTTCCCTGGAGGCTGACACAACATCGAGCGGGCACGCCGACGAGACGGGCCAACGGGCAGGCCGCAACCAATACCGACGGACAAGCTGGTGGCTGCGCCAGCCCGCCCCTGAAACTGGCAGGCCCTTACGGCAGGTTCGTGTCGCGACGACCCCGGCGTTGGTTCTGACACCGCCGCGTGGATCGTTCAACCTTGAACGATCTGCGGGTTTTCGATCGCCCGATCGCTCCATGCAGGCCGATTCTGGGCCACTGGCGGCGTTCAACCTTGAACGCCCGCGGCGGGGTCGCCGCTGGTCGGCGCGATGCGAACCTACCGTGCTTAGTGGTGGGAGGGCAAGGAGATGTTCATACCGCGAGTCCAGGGGCCCCTCCCCTCTCCCGGGGCGCCTTCTGAATCCAGCCGCGGCGACGGGGGAAGGGTCGCAGCACGTGTCAGCACCTCTTCCTCTTCCGACGTCGGGCCACTGCAGGTCGCGGGGACGTGCCCACCAGGAGCCGGCGGGAGCTCTCGAGGAGGGCACGAGGAGGAGGAGGAGGAGGAGGAGGAGGAGGAGGAGGAGGAGGAGGAGGTGAGGGGGCGGAGGATGAGAAAGAGGAGGGGGAGGACGGGGAGGAGGACGGGGAGGAGGAGGAGGAGGAGGAGGAGGAGGAGGACTATTTCCTGGGCTATTTCCTGTCTGCGATTGGGGCCTTTCTTGAAAGGGGCCCTAACGGGAGCGCCCTCTCTTATGATCTGGGTGCTGGAACATCTCGTTCGGACGCTCCATCCCAGCGGCACCTTGGCCACTGACGCGCGCTCGAGATACAGCGGGCCAAGCGCCCACTCCGAAACAGGGGTTTCTCGGTTCACCCTCAACCTCCTCCTGGTGCTTTTCGCATAACTCTTTTGTTCTTGTCGGGCTTATCACCAACCCTCAGGAACGGGAGGACTTACCACTCCCATGACCAAACAAAGAGCTCAGGATGCCATTGCACAAGAAGGAGCAGGGCCAGCCGTAGTGCACGATGGCCGCCAACATGTACAGCGCCATGCTCCTGTAGACGGTATTGGATAAGTGGGAGCCCGAACGCTGCGGCGAGTCCTCGGTGCCCCCCAAACCTAGAGAGAGATAGACGTTGCACTGTTCATCCTCCCGCAACACACACTGGGGCGCACTCGCGCCGGCGGCCGCGGGCCAGTGGCAGATGACGCGCAGAACCAGAATGGGCTTCCAGCGAAGCTCTGGCCGTGGGGCTGCGAGTTGCCACGACGCGCAGCCTCTGCTTGCCCCCCTTGTCGCTGGGGCGGCGCACGATTCCCTCCATCTCCCCACGCCGTTGAGGAGCCCTCCATGGTACCTGCTGCCCTCCAGTCGGCTCTCTGCCGCGGTCTATGTCTGGCGGCTCCCCGTCGGCGCTGCCGCTCCCAAGTTTGCCGACGGGACCCGAGGGGGGCTCGGGGCCCCGCGCGCGCGGCGGCCTGGCCCCTCCGCTCGGGAGGAACGGCTGAGGAGGAGGAGGAGGAGGAGGAGGAGGAGGAGGAGGAGGAGGAGGAGGAGGAGGAGGAGGAGGAGGAGGAGGAGGAGGAGGAGGAGCCGCACGCCAGTGCCAGTCGGCAGAACTCGAGCCCCGCCCCCGCCCGCGGCGCCCCCCCCCCCCCCCCCGCGGCGCGGCGCGCAGCCTCTGAAGCCACATCCTCAAGTCGCGCAGCGCGGAGGCGGGGGTCAGCGGCCTGTCCCGCCCCCTCCCCCCCCCGTCGGGAGCTGCTGAAGCTGAGCAGGGACCGACCACCTCGGCATTCCTCTGGGCCCACCACGACATGCTCTCAGAACCCCCCAAGCATTAAAAAAAGCAAAACGAAAAACAATGCTCTCAGGCCATAAACCTGATGTGCTAAAACAAAAATGTTCTCAGCCAGAAATGGTCTAAGGACGCTCCGTGCAGACCACAGAAGGCTCTTGGAATATTTTTCGATGGGCCTATAGGCAAGCCGGTACGCTTCGCCACTGCTTGATAAAGGTGCCCCTGGCCCAAAGTGCCCCCGGTCTGTCGTTTCATCTTTGGGCACATGGGGCCCTCTGGGCCTCGTGAGGGGCGTGCTCCGGAGGCCGTGGGGTTCTCCGTGGGAATCCTGGGGGAGCACCTTGGGCCAGGGGCACTTCTGGCAACACCCGGCCCAGGCCTCTCCCAGGCTCCCCCCCATCGACCCTCGCGCCTGGGAGGGCAAATGCGAACCCTACCCCACCTCCCCCCTTAGAACTCGTAGGGTGGTGGGGTAGGGTTCGCATGTGGCCATCCAGCACCCTCCTCCTCCCCCGAGGGCCAGGCAAATATTTTGTCCCACAGCGGGAGTTTTCGCCCGGTTCTAGGCCCAAGGACCGTCACAGAACGATTCTGCTGGAACACTGCTGCAAAAAGAGTGGGTGTCGGGCTCCACTTTGAGCTTTTCGCGATGTTGCTTTGTCCATCTGATCCTCCTCCTCCTCCTCCTCCTCCTCCTCCTCCTCCACCTCTCCTCCTCCATCTCCTCCTCCATCTCCTCCTCTTCCTCCTCCTATCCTCCTCCTCCTCTCCTCCTCCTCCTCCTCTCCTCTGCTCCTCCTCCTCCTCCTCCTCCTCCTCCTCCTCCTCCTCCTCCTCCTCCTCTTCCAAGAGTGGGTCTCGGGCTCCACTTTGAGCTTTTCGCGATGTTGCTTTGTCCATCTCATCCTCCCCCTCCTCCTTCTCCACCACGCCTCCTCCATATCCTCCTCCATCTCCTCCTCCTCCTCCTCCTCCTCCTCCTCCTCGTCCCCCTCCTCCTTCAAGTGTGGGTCTCGGGCTTCACTTTGAGCTTTTCGCGATGTTGCTTTGTCCATCTCATCCTCCTCCTCCTCCTCCTCCTCCTCCTCCACCGCTCCTCCTCTATCTCCTCCTCCATCTCCTCCTCCTCCTCCTCCTCCTCCTACTCCTCCTCCCCCTCCCCCTCCTGAGGAGTGAAATCTGGTGGCAATTGTGTCTGTCAGACGCTGCATTCGCCCCCCACCCGCTTCCCCCACCCTTTCAGGGAGCGGGGGGGCATTGCTGGAAGCTGGCACGCTTTGTGCCCCGCATGGAAGGGGGGGTCACTGGAGGGAGAACGACAGAGCAGGGACCGACTTTCGTTTTCGTTTTGTTTTCGTTCTCCCTCGTCTTGTCTTCAGTCCGCCTTTGCTGCAAAACGAAGTCGAAACGAAAACGGTCCACGAAATCACCAAAACAACGTTCGGGTCGACCGACCCCTGCGACAGAGCCAGCAGCGAGAGAAGGAGCAAAAGGAGGACACGCGAGAAAGGAAGGAGGATGGGGCCAGGAGGAGCAGCACACCACGACGAGAGGAAAAAGGAGAGACTGCAAGCGAGGACCTCCGAAGCCCTCTGCAGCCCGCGGGCCCTGGAAAACGCCCAGGAGAAAGGGCAGGGCAGGGAGACGGGACAAGGGCAAAGAGGGCAAGCGGGAAGCAGGGAAGTCTTCATCTGGCCATCGCTCGGACGTCCATTCCCTGTGGTTGTTTCGGTTTCGTGCGTGGTCTTTTCGCGAAATGATCAAGGATGTTCCTCGATGGTCGTCGCCCAAGGGAAAGTGCACACGTCCGAGCGATGCCAAGTCACGACAACTTTCAGGGGGAGGGGACCCGGGAGAGCAGGCGGGGGGCTGCAAGCCCGGGAACAACACGGGGGACCGCCCCCAGAGCGACGACGACGGCGACAAAGACGGCGACGAGCGACGACGCCAAAGACGACGGCGACAACGACGACAACGACCACGACAACGACGACGACGACGACGACGACGGCGGCGGCGGCGGCGGAAACGGGGACGAGAGGGAACCCAGCGTCGGGAAACGGGGACGAGAAGGCGGAGGGAGATAAGAGAGGGGAGGGAAATAAGAGAGGGGAGGGACACGGTGACGAGAGGGGGGAAAGAAGAGAGGGGACAAAAGAGGAAGGCAAAATATAGTTACGGCAAATTCGTGTCGTGACGACCCCGGCGTTGGTCTTTGACACCGCGTGGGTCGTTCAGCCTTAAACGATCGGCGGCTTTAAGATCGCCCGATCGTTCTGTGTAGGCCGATTCTGGGCCACTGGCGGCGTTCAACCTTGAACGCCCGCGGCGGGGTCGCCGCTGGTCGACGCGACGCGAACCTACTGTAGGAGAGGAACGGGGCGAGGTATAGAAGACGGGGGGCGCCCCCCCCCTCCCCCCTTTGGACGCCCGACATGGGTACGGAAAGATGGGCACAATGCCCAAAAGCAAATGGTGTTCGAAACCGACAGCGGCCGCTGTCGGGCAGGCGACTTGGCCTTCAAAGAACAACGTCCGCAGCCTCGCGGACAACGAGTTTTGTTCAAAATGAACAAGAACGGCTGTTGGGCATCGTACCCATTCTTTCCGTACCCATTTCGATCGGGAATCTGCTAACCCGGGTCAATCCAGACCCCGTCAACAAAAAAAACAAAAAACTGCAATGCAAGAAAAAAACTGCAACGCAGGGCTTCGCAAACCCGGGTCAACCAATATGCGCGGCCGCCTCGCGACCACGAACAGCTCGCTGACCCGGGTCAGCCAGAGGGAGCCTTCGCAGGATCCTGCAGGATCCGGTGCCCTGGCTGACCCCCATTTGCATTGACCCCCGTCTCTTAAAAGCCCCGATTCGATCGTCCCGACCCTCCGCCCAGGCGTGCCCCCCCCCCGCCCCCCCCCCCGGGCGGTGCCGAAGCAACTCTCCGGCGGTGCGGCGCTACCGCTGGCCGTGCGCCCCCCCCTCACCACCCAGCGTGCCCGGGCGCAGGGCGGGGCGCTGGCCGTGGCCTAGTCCTCAGTCGGGCATGTGCTCCTACAAACGGACTTTGGACGAAAAATGAAAAAAAAAATCAAAGGGCGAAACATGAGACATAGTTGAAACAGAAAATGCAAAAGGGTCAACAAATAATCCAACCATCGTACCCAAAATATTCTTTACAATTCTTGAATAATTCGCCTGAGACCCCAGGACGTCGATTGATTTTTGTTGTGGGCACGTCGAGACCCAAGAAACCCAGGGCACCCTGGAAGCAAGCAAGGTGTTTCTTGGCATGGGTCTCCACTGTAGTGCTCAGCCGTGCCAGGGCTCTGACGCGGGTCTGGTCGTGGGCGCGGGTGGGTCTCGCAGAGGGCGGCGCCTCATCGGAGCACGGCGTCGAGCGCGGCGCAGGAGACGTTTGGCGGCGCGCACAAGGGGACAGGGGGCCAGGGGGGAAGGCTTCTTCGAAGGAGCGTCCTTCTTAGAAGGCGCGGGCCTTGCATCTATAGGCCATTCCCGCGCCTTCTAAGAGGCAGGGGTGCTCCTAAGAAGCCTTCCCCCCTCCCCCTACCCCCCTCTGCGCGCGGCGTAGGAGACGTGGTGTTCGACCTGGCATTGTGGGCATATATTGCGCGGCCGCGCTGGCAGGTCTAAGCGGCGGCGCCGTGCTGAGGCGGCCGATGTACAGGTTGCCCAGGTGTCTCCGGTGTCAGGCTCGGCCCGGTGGGGCCGATGCCCGTGGTGTTTGCTGCAGTCCCAGTAGCGATCGCCCGGCTGCTGATGCAGAACTTCCTCAAGAACGTCCAAAGTCATGCCAGTCTGGTTGAGTCCAGTCTTCTGTAGCTCGTCGTAGGTCGTCAGGGCCCCACCCTGACGAGCGCGCTGTCGTGCGCGCCTGCGGCCATGCTTGGATTTGGGCTTCTTGTTGCCCTCCTCCTTGGCGGTGAACTCGGCGTCGGCCGTCCCCTGTCCTCTGGCAGGACTGTCTGGCCGTAGGCTGGGCTGCGCGCGGGGTGGGATCCCGCCTGACTTTAGGTCGTGCATGTCCTCCTACAGGCGGATTTTGGAAGACAGATGAAACAAACAAATCATACTCAAAATTAGTCAAAAAAGCACGAAAAATCGTCGCCGCACTATTCTTTTACTATTATTAAATATTTCTCCTGTAGAGGGACATGCCCGACTAAAGCCTGGCTCTTCGAGCACGTAGTTGCCCGCGTTTCCTCGGCGCGCTCAAGGTCGAGGTAGCACGTCTCGAGTCGGGCGCAGTGGGGAAGTGTACCTAATGTAAACATAGTCCTTCTCCACGGCGGTGGCGGCGATCTTGCCAAACAGAGAGAAACTCGCCTGGATGTTGGACTGGTCAAACAAGCTGTTGTCGCTAGAGGCTCAAATGGTCCTGTCCCTGGTGGTGTCGGAAGCGCGCTCAGAGGCCGCCCTTCGACAAACGTGTTCCACTACTCGCAGAGTAACTACTCGCAAATGGCCTGGATCCGTCGCGGGGAAGCTACGATCCATCACATCGGGGCAGGACATGTGCTTTTTCTGACATTTGCGAGTGGGCACGTGAGCCCTGGATCTCGTGTCGGACCTTCCATAGACCGCCCGCTGGATCCGAGTGTCCGCGTCGGCGCAAATGGCGCCCGAGAAAAACGCGGGCGCCTCCTTCTGGAGATGGGTCCGTTCCTCGCTGAGTTTATTTGCGGTCTCTGGGGTCTCGTGGTTGGAGCTCCGGTCGTACGAATGGCTGATAACGTACGCGGACGTCCGCCAATCGGAAATACAGGCCTTCCAGGGTAGCGTAACCGAGACGCCGCGAAGCCTTCAAGAAGGACAAATTGTTCCAGGAGCCGTCGTGGTCGTCGACTCCAACAACAATCTCGTGTCCTCTTGGTGGGTTCGGCGTCAAGGGCGCCACGACGGCCTCAGTGGGCAGCCGTGGCTCGGCCGGGCACCGCGCTGGGCGTCGCCCCCTCCCGTCGCGCCCCCCCCCCCCCGCGCGTACGAGAGGCAACGCCTCTCCTCCGCCTCCTCCTCCTCCTCCTCCTCCTCCTCCTCCTCCCTCCCTCCCTCCTCCTCCCCCTCCTCTGCCTACCCCCCCTCCCCCTCCTCCGCCTACCCCCCCTCCTCTTTCCTCCTCCTCCTCCTCCTCCTCCTCCTCCTCCTACCCTCGCTCTCCCTCCTCTCCTCCTCCTCCCCTCCTCCTCCTCCTCCTCCTCCTCTCCCTCCTCCTCCCAATCCTCCTCCTCCTCGTCCTCCTCCTCCTCTTCCTCCTCCTCCTCCTCCTCCTCCTCCTCCTCCTCAAGGGAGCAGTGGAGGACCCGACCAGACCAGGGAAAAGGGGGCGATCTGGGCATGACTGTATAGGGCTCGTCCCCCCAAAAAGGTGGGATGTGTTAGCGCTGAATTGCCAACTGAAGAATTTACCACATGAAGAATCATGGCGCCGCCCAGAGAATTCAACACTGCCGCGAAAATCCTGCTCACATCCGTCAGAATCTGGAAGATGTTCTTAGGATAGGATGGTTTAATTTTTTTTTCGGGTTTTGAAGATATCCTCAGGACATCCTCGGACTGTACTGCAGATTCCTTTGGCATTATCTTGGGGTCCTTTCTGGAAATCACTCGGGATCCTTGCACGATCATCCGGGTCACAATGGGTTGCTCAAGAGGATCTAAATACATCCATAGGATGCCGTTGGATATCCCTGAGGAGCCTTCAGGTTTTCGGCGGGATCCATTGGGAATCCACAACTCCTGAGAGGTCGTCGTCGGTCGTCGTCACAACGACACCACGGGCTATCAAGCCAAATTCGCTGGCCCAACGGGCCAGAGGCGTACTAAGGACTCCGGCTACTGGTTTACAATTTTCTAGTTCGCCCACGTGGGGCGGCCCCTGGGGGCCCTCGAACGACATGTACCCGGACAGGTCTCGGCAAGGTGAGGCCCAGAGATGGTGTTCCTCCTCGGCGCTGTCTTCCAGGCTTTCCCGAGCGCCCCAGGAACGCTCCAAGAGAGCCCCGTAACGTGCTCCAGACGGTCCGAGGGGCTGTCAGTCGCCGCCAGACGCCCCAAGCCGCCGCCAAGAAACCACAAAAGAGCCTCAAGACGCTCTCCTAGAGTGGCCCGACAAGCAAACACTGTTCCACTCCCATCACAAAACGTACATTTTGCACATAAGCGACGTTTCAAGGTCCAGCGCGTCCAACACTGCCCAAAAGACCTTCAAAATCGCCCCAAGACGGCCCAACAGACTCCCAAGATGGGCCCAACGCGGCCCAAGAAGGCCCCAAGACGGCCCACGAGGCCCCCTGGACAGCCCTAGACAACCCTACGAATGGCCCCATCGGGGGAGCTCGAATTGGACTTTTCCAGCTTGCCGACCCGCACGATCGTCCCAAGACGCCCAAGATGGCCTCCAGACGGCCCAAGAAGCCGCCAAGAAGCCCCAAGAGAGCCTCGAGAGGCTCTCCTAAAGAGCCCCAACAAGGAAAAATTGTCCCATTCCCATCAGAAAACGTACATTTTGCGCATAAGGACGTTTCGAAGTCCAACGCGTTCAACGCTGCCCACGAGACCTTCAAGATCGCCCCAAGACGGCCCAATACTCTCCCAACATGGCCCCGCACGGCCCAAGAGGGCCCCAAGACGGCCCACGAGGCCCTCTGGACAACCCAAAATAGCCCTAAGAGGAGCTCCGTCGGAAGAACACGAATCCCACCAGCCCTTTAGGGCGTAGGTGGTTTAGGGTGTTCCGTCTTCCACCCCCTTCTTCCCCTTCGGGGAGGGGTTCGCCCCTCCCCCTACCCCTCCCCTGGGCCTGGAAGGGGCGTTTCGCGGGTCGCGGGAGCGTCCAAAACGGCCTCGGCGAGAAGGCCAAATTCAGTGCTGTTACTTTGGCTTGGGCCCCATTTTGGCCTCTTGGGCGGGCAGCGCAATTAAGGGACCCCCATTCTGTGATCGATCTCCTCCGCAATGGCCCCAAGAGCGCTGGCACCCAAGAGGTTCTTTTTGACAGGCGCCCTGAACCCAAGCCCCAGCTCAGGTCAGCACGAGGCAGCTGGAACCCGACGTTGCGGCCAGCCGCCTGAGGAGAGGCACGTGTGGCACGATCTCCTCTTCGCATCAGCGAAAAAAACATAAACAAAAAAACATTACGTTCAGCGCCCCCAGGAAAAAAAGCGATCACCTGCATAAGGACGACGAGACCCCGCCACCCCTGGTGCTGAAATCCGCCGACCCCTTGTGGGTCTCTAGGCGTGTGAGATAGTTCCCCCCCCTATAGTCCCCCCCCCGGGACCCCAAACCGGCGATTTGACCCCCCCCCCCCGGGCCCGGGACGAGCGCCGCCGGGCCCGGGACGAGCCCCACCCCCGGGCCCGGGACGAGCGCCGCCGGGCCCGGGACGAGCGCCGCCGGGGCTTTTCCGGGCCCCAGGAAGCCTCAAGACGGGCCAAGATGGCCCCAAGAGGCCTTCAAGACGGCCCACGGGAGCCCCGAGACGCCAAACGAGCGCTCCAAGACGCCCAAGATAGCTCAAAGACGGGCTAAGAGGCCTCCAAGACGGCCCAAGAGGTGCCCAAGAGGCCCCAAGAGGCCTCCAAGATGCGTCCCACGAGGGTCCCTAGACGGAAAAATTGGCCCATTCCCTTCGTAAAACGTACATTTTTCACGAATTCGCTTTTTGGGCTTTCCGACGCTCCCAGACGGCCCAAGATGCCCTAAATACCGCCCCAAGACGGTCCAAGAAGCCTCCAGGGAAGCTCCAAGGCAGCCCAAGAGAGCCCCAAGACAGCCCAAGAGGCGCCCAAGATTGCCCAAGAGGGCCCCGAAGACGGCCCCAAGAGCGCTCCAGGAGCGCTTCAAGTGGCCTCCAAGAGAGCTCAATATGGTCACAGACGGTCGAAGAGCGATCAAAGACACCGACGATCGCCTCCAGACGGCCCAAGACGGCCCCAAGAGGCCCCAAGAGGCCTCCAAGATGCGTCCCAGGAGGGCCCCTCGGCGCAAAAATTGGCCCGTTCCCTTCGTGAAACGTACATTTTTCACAAATTTGCCTTTTGGGCTTTCCGACGCTCCCAGACGGCCCTGGAGGCCTCCAATACAGCCCCAAGGTAGCCCAGAGGCGTTCGAGCCGGGCTCACGAGCAGTGAAGGCGGAAACGCGGCGATAGCCGCCGGTACGAATCAAGGGGTCGGCGGATGTGGCGTAAGCCTGGAGAATAATTGATTTTACCCAGGTTTGGACCACATTTTGGCCTCCTGGGGGGGGGCACTGCTTAAGATGACTCCAAGAGCGCCTGGGAGAGCCCAAGATGACCTCCAAGATGGCTCAAGGTATCCCAAGATGGCTCCCACGATGCTCCAAGAGGCCCCAAGACCGCTCCAAGACGGCTCCAAGTGACCAAAGAGCTCCCCCAGGAGGCCCCGAAGAGGCCAACATCCTTCCAAACCCTGAGGAACATCAATGGTTTTGGCTTTCTCACTTTTTCGGTTCCGATGACCATCCGTGGCTTCAAGATGGCTCCAAGATAGCTGAAGAGGGCTCCAAGAGCGCTCCCAAGGCTCCCAAGAGCGCTTCAAGAGAGCCCCCAAAATGCCCCAAGAGGCCCCAAGAGGCCCCAACACGGCCCCCAAGAGGTTTCAAAACTGCCTCCCAGAGGCCCCCGAATTCAACCACGAGAGCCCAACCAACATCCGTGAGGCCTCTGACCCACCACCCACCGCCGCCGAAAAATGGCAGCCCCCCAACGGACCCGCATTGACAACAACACCCCGACAACAAACAACAACAACAAAAACAACTAGGCAATATGGGCCGGCGGAATGAGCGACGCGATTTGATATAAACATTTACCCACATCAAGCTGGATGAATCCGTGAAGGCTGAATTGAGCTGGACTCAGCCAGATTCGGCGGGGTTGAAGCTGATTGCGCAGGATTAACACATTCTCGAGCAGGGACTCCCAGGAGTCAAATCCTAGAATGTTCTTGGGACGGTGTCCTATTACACGTGCATGTATGTCGGCGGTGCCCCGTGGCACGAGTCTTTCCTTCCGTTCTTGAGGTTTCTCGGGAGGTTCCGTACCGGGCGCACCGGGTGCCGCCGACCACCCAGACTCCCCCTCCCCCTCTCCCTTCCAGGGGGGGGGTCTCGTATCGGGCGCAGTGGCGGGCCCCCTCCCCCTCCTGTGGGAGTGGGCTCCTGTGGGAGCGGGGGGAGCTCCTGTAGGAGCGGAGGGGTCTGGGGGAGTGCAGAGGAAGTGCCGAGGAGGGTGATGGAAAGCATCCGAGAAGGTCGTCGTCGTCGTCGCCTTCGCCTTCGCCGCCGCCGTCGTAGAGCGCCCCCCAGTGCTCCCAACAAACACCTTCGGACGCTCGCATGCGCTCCCTGGTCCCCCTGGAGCTCCCTCGCGCTCCTGGACTTTCGCACCCCAGGCCTTCACGGGGGTGTTTGTACCGGGCCGCACCGGCGGTGCTCATGGGGGGGTCAATGCATCCCTGGGGGTTTGTACTGCCCCGCACCAGCTGTGCCAGCGGTGGTTCGCTTCGCTTCGGGCGCGGCCGAAATACATACATATATACAATCATACATGCATGCATACATACATACGAACAAACATGCATGCATACATACACACATACATACATACATCCCCAGGCCGAAAGTTGTTTCCTCTTGGACTAAACATATGACAACATCAGTGGGTCCAATTGGATCCCCTTTTCGGGTGTGGGAGAATTTCGTGGATCCTGTTTCTGTGTTGCGCGGATCCAATTTCCGGTGTGTGAAAAAACGATGGATTCATGCATTTCCCGGGGATAAATATATAATAATAATTAACATCCGAGACACAGGGGAAACTCGATCCGCGGAGCACCGCAACTGAAGCATCATGGATCTGCAGACCAATGCTATGATTCTACGGGGGGGTCTTCCCAGGATGAAGAGGGGAAGGACGAGGGAAGAGGTAAAAGGAGGTGGGAGGAGAACAGAGTGGACGCAGGGGGGGAGAGAGGAGGAATAATCAGGGAAGAGACGGGGGGAGGAGGAAGGAAAAGGAGAAGGAGGATGAGGGAGGAGGAAGGAGCGAGGAGGGAGGCGGACGGACGAAAGAGGAAGGAGGAAGACGGAGGAGGCGGGAGAAGGAGGGGGGAAGTGGGAGGAGGAGGAGGAGAGGAAGGGATGAGGGAGGGCGAGGACACACAAGCAAAATGCCCAAGTCGGCACCTCGAGCGCCACAGCGGGCCCGGCCACCTCCCTTCACTTCTCCCATAACATGTGGTTGTTCTCACCTGAACGACGCGTCGCTTCCGACATGTTGGGTTCAAGAAGAGAGAATCTTTCGGCCTGCGGAAGTGGGATTTCCAACTGCGTCTCCCCCGCCAACACCCCTGCGTGGAAGTGCGAGATGGGTGATAAACCTTTCAGTGGGATTTCGGACTGCGTCTCCCCCGCCAGCGCCCCTGCGTGGAAGTGCGGGAGGGGTGTTCAATCCTTAGTGGGATGTCGAGCTGCGTCTCCCCCGCCAACACCCCTGCGTGGGATTTCGAACTGCGCCTCCCCCGCCAACACCCCTGCGTGGAAGTGCGAGAGGGGTGCTAAATCCCGCATCCCCAGACCGAACGTTTTTTCCTCTGGGACTAAAACATGGCAACATCAGTGGATCCAGCTGGATCCCCTTTTCGGGTGTGGGAAAAGTTCGTGGATCCTATTTCTGTGTTGCGCGAATCCAATTTCCGGTGTGTGAAAAAAAAACAATGGCTTCATTTATTCCCCCGGGTATATATATATATATATATATATATATATATATATATATATATATATATATATATGTGTCCCCTTTCCTCGTCCCTCTCCTTTTTACTCCTCTCACCAGGGGTTTTGTGCTACAGGGGGGCTGCCAGCGGAGACCCCCCCCCATGTCCTCTGGGGACTCCGAAGCCTGGCCAGGGGCGGCAGCGCGACGCGAGTCCGAACCCTCGGAGTTAACCGGGAGCGGCAGCGCGACGCGAGTCCGAACCCCCTCGGGTGAGGGCGGCAGCGCGCGACGCGTGTCCGAACCCCCCCCGGGACCCCTTTCCAAGCCCTCCAACTCCTGCTGGGGCGGCTTCAGCGCATCCTCAGATGGCTCGAACTCGGCACATCTTCTAGCCAACTCGGCTTGGGCAGGGTTTTAGGGCGGGGCCGAGGCGGCTACGGAGAGGCGGTTTAGAGGAGATCGTTTCGAGGACGGAGGGGGGACGAGATAAAACCCATGAGAACCTCAAGGATATTTATCTCTGTGTCCCCTTTCCTCGTCCCTCTCCTGCTTACTCCTCTCACCAGGGGTTTTGTGCTACAGGGGGGCTGCCAGCGGAGACCCCCCCCCATGTCCTCTGGGGACTCCGAAGCCTGGCCAGGGGCGGCAGCGCGACGCGAGTCCGAACCCTCGGAGTTAACCGGGAGCGGCAGCGCGACGCGAGTCCGAACCCCCTCGGGTGAGGGCGGCAGCGCGCGACGCGTGTCCGAACCCCCCCCGGGACCCCTTTCCATGCACCCCTTTCTGGTTTACCGCCTTTATTTCCCAGGGACGGGTGGGGAGGGTCCGGAAAATGCTGACAGCGAAGCTGCTCAGATATTTTGCTCCCTCTTTTCACTCTCTCATCCCACGTCGAAGTTAAGAGCACTAGCCAGTGCACGAAATCGTTCCAATTCTGCAGGCAAGAAATCGTTCTGAAGCAAAGTCTGCACACCGTCACTGATGTAAAGTCTGGCCACAGCGGTATCTTGCCATCTCCCAACTACCAAAGTCAAGCCCATGTTCTCGAATCTTATATAGTGAGTGGTGGCACCTCCACGGCGCAAAGAATATATTTGATATCCGTGCCGCTCCAGGTTCAGCGACTTCAAGAGAGCTTTGAAGACATCACGAAACTCGGGCACGGTGCCCTGCAGCAAAGAGCTCTCAGGCGGCAAATGCTGAGTGAGCACCCTGACGAAGTGGACAATCTTAGCGTCGTGGAGCGTGACCGACTCCTCGCAGTGCCGCCTCTCGCCTGCCTTGGTCACCGGCAGGGCTATCACGAGGCTGAGGCCGTCGTTGCTGAACTGCAGCTGCCACTTTCGAAGAGTAAGAAGCTCCATTGTTCGCAAAAACACAGAGTAGCCAATCACAAGAAGCACCGCCACGTCGTTTCGACTCCACGACCGAGCCACCGTGGCAAGCGACATCAGCACATACTCTGGCATGGGTGGTGCTCTTTGTGGCATCTCAGTCCGCTGCCAAGCCTTCAGCAAGCTCCACGCACTGTGCAGCACTCTTTTGCGTCGCAAGAAGAACTGTACGCCAGATAAAGTGGCCCCAGCATCTCCAGCAGGCCTCCCATGCGCCCACAGCGCTTCTATCCATTCACATAGCTGAAAGTCGAGCTGCTCCAGATCAGTGGCCACGTCGATACCATGGGCACGAATCCAAGAGACAAAGCTTTGCACCATCTGACCATATCTGCGAAACGTGCGAGGTTGAACTAGTGTGTGTGATAATCTGCCAATCGCGCGTCGTACCCGAATGCGGGACACCAAGTCTAACTGATAATCAATGCGACGCTTCCTCGGCATTGCTGTCACCTAAGGGGCCGCCTTCCCGCGAAGGGTCGTCGGCCGGGTTCTTGTCCGTCTCGGCGTACCCGTAAATCGGTCTTGCCGACGCCGCCAGGACCAGAGCTGAGATCCTTTTGACGGCTGCGTTGAGCAGATGCGAGGAAGAGCGCCCCCGCGATATCACACCAAGTCCAACCTGCGAATCCATCAGATGAGCGAACCTCGTGCCAAGGTGATGGCCCACTCTGAAGCGCCAGCGAAGGCCTGCCAGCGTGCTCAGCACCTCCAGCGCCGTGATGTGGCTCTTCCACTTCCACTTCCAGACCAGCACTGTCTTCCACGTCCAGCGGCTCACGCTGATCGGGCGGCGTGGCCACAAGTCAGGGCGCATGACCTCCAGCGTGTCGAGGCGCACGTCCGAGCCCCTCACCTCAGCTCGCCGGATCAGCTCCTCCACGATCTGAATGCTTGGGTCCGCCTGCGCCTCGGCCTCTTCGAGGCCACGGTCCCTGATCACGACCCCGCTGTCGTCGCCCTCCTTGGCCACCTGCGCCAGGCCCTCGGCAGCGTCGAAGGCGCCTCCAACCGCGCGCGCCTCCGCTATCGTGGGGATCGTGTCCAGGTAGCCGTGTCGGTGAGCCCAGTGCGCCACTATCCAGGCCACCACGCCGCACTGGAACGAGTTGCCCAGCAGGGCGCATCGTACCACCTCGAGCTCAGCCAGCTTGCGGAATCTTGTGGCCCGCGCTGTCGCCGTGTGCCCAGGTGGAAAGTCCATCAGCATCTCTCTCTCAAAGGAGTCGGCGGGCTCCAGCGCACCTCCTTGCCATCGAAGACAGTGAGGATCTCGAAACTGGTACGGCGCGTAGCAGAAGTCGTGCCTCCGCCAACGCTCCAGCTCGGCCTCGCTGCACTGGTGCAGGCCTTTCGGCTTGTCGCCGGCACGCCCGCGCGGGATGCGCCTCGCGAAGGTGGGCAGCCGCTGCTCAGGATCCTCGGCCCCTGACCACTCTCGCCCAGGGCGCAGCCAGCGGCCCAGCGGGCCTGGACCTCCAGGGATCGCCACTTTCACCATCTCGCTCTTCACACTGACTTCGCCCTGCCACGGCGTCATGAGGTCGGTGTCACACCAGTAGAGCCTCTCTCGGCGAGCGTGTGAGATGTCGGCGGCGTCGATCATCACCGGGGTCAGCCCCATGTGCTCTGACATCGTGTCGCGATCCTCGGCCGTCATGGAGGACGCATTCTCGATCAAGTCGAAGACCTCGACCTCCACGGAGAACACCTCCTTCACCAGCGACTTCACCCGCTTGATCTCGTAGAAGAGGCCCGACCTCGCTCCTGACAGCCCTTGCCTGTCGACGCTCAGCCTGGTGAGGTCCACGCAGGGAGCTCCAGCAAACAGGAGAACCCAGCGCACGTGCGGGGCCCTGTCCCGGACCTTGGCGATGTCCTGCGCGCTCAGCTTTGCGACGTCGCCCAGCTCCACCACGTCCGGCCACGCGTACTTCACCGCGCGGCAGGCCTCTGGGTCCGTCTCCGACGCGGCGTACGCGGCCACGCTCAGCCCCAGCATGTCGAGGGCACGCCTTCCACCTCCGATCCCGTCGAAGAGCGACAGCAGCACGCCCTCGTCCTGCAGCCGCCCTACCTGGCGCCTGCGAGAAGCCTTGGCTGCCTCAACGCCGTGTGGGAGCAGGCGCACAGCCCGGCACACCGCCCCCTTGCGCATGCTGGCGTCGGACACGGTGACGAGCCCGCTCACGGGCGTCCTGAGGTCGCACCTCATGAGCGGCAGGAGCCCCACGGCCAGCAGCAGCTCCCTCTGAGCAGGAGCGGGCAACCTGCGCTCGCCTCTCCAGCGCACCACGGCACGCCACAGGTCGTCGAACACGGACATCGTCTCGCGCCTGAACAGCATCGCTCGCACCCAGCGGCCCGCCACCACCTGCAGCCAAGTCTGAGTCAGCACACTCCGATCCAGCGTGGCGAAGGTGAGGCCCAGCAGGCGGTACACGAACTCCAGGGGCGGGCTGATCACGCCCCTCGTGCCGTCAATGAGCTCGCCCAGGGCCTGACTGACAGGCTCGCGGCACACTGCCTTGTCCTCGCTCCTGGGCACACCCCGCTGCGCGTACCTCTCGCAAGCCAGCTGCACCACCTCGGGGGGGCCCTGTGCCTTCAGCGCCGCCGCGGAGACCTCGTCGGTAACCTCCAGCACGTCAAGGTTGTCGATGTACACCTGCCACACTACCCAGCAAGCTGTACCAGCACCCTCCGGCATGAGCGTGTCTACTCCGCTCGTCGCCTTCGGCACAGTCTCCGACCACACCTTGACCAGCGCGTCCCCGTGGCAGCGCTGCCCTCGCCTGCAGTGGCACATGAGGCGACAGCCCGAGAGCTCGGGCAAGCAGGCCAGCAGATCGGGCGAGTCGCGCAGGTGACTCTCGTAGTTCGCGATGGCCTCGCTCCTCGGCATCATCTTCGTCACCTTGAAGGGGTTCGCCCACTTGGAGGGGGAGAAGCCGTACCGCTGCCCTGTGCGACCGATGTACACCTGTGGGCGCTCGTCGCTGTAGGATCGGCCCAGCTCGCCTCGCACCGGTGGCCTCGCCTCGCCCTGAGAGACCACCGAGCCCCTCTCGCGATGTGGAGGTAGAGGAAGGTCACGCCGCAATTCACGATCCTCAGGCAGCGGAGGCACTCCTTCCAGTCACTCACGAAGCAACCGCCGGTGGATGTGCTGGATGATGCCTGTCGCCGACACCCAGCCCATCGGGATCACGGCCGCGGCCACGTGCACCTCGCCGGTCCCGTCGAGACCGATGCAGGACCTGCTCACCTTCTTGGAGAGCGCCATGTACTTGTGCCACACCGCGGGCAACCGGTACACGTAGAAGCAGCACTTGAGGTCCTCCGACGAGCTCATCATCACCTCGCCGCTCCTCAAGATGATGCTCTTCCACTTGTCGGTCGTCGGGAGGAGACCCATGTCCCCCTGGACCGTCTCCTGCATCCAGTTGCTCGGGATGATGTTCATCACCAGCCGCTGCGGCCCCGAGCCTTTGGCGTGTCCAGACTTTCGCACACCAAAGAGGCCGCCCAGCACGCGACGGCCCTTGACCTTCACGATCTCGTCGGCCTCGATCGGGACGAGGATGCCCCTGTTCACGAGCTCGGCCGCGATGAGCTCCCACTCGTCGTCCTCGGCCCAGACGCGCGGGGTCTTGGGCATCTCGCCCAGCTCCGCGGGGCTCTTCATCACCCACTCCGGGTGCTCCAGCACGCTCCTTATCCATCCTTCGCTCACCTCGGTCGCCAACGCCGAGCCGCAAGCCTCCTTCGGCGGCAGGGCGAGCAAGAGGCGCTCGCGGTCCAGCTGCTCGGCTGGGTACACCTCCATGCCCGTGTAGCTCACTGCTGACGACTTCAGCTCCTGGGTCCAGTCGAGGTTCGCCACGGAGCCCTCGTACTGGCACAAGAACGTGCCCACACTCCTGGCCAGCAACCTCAGGGCCTTCAGCTGCACCGCGCTGGCGGGCCCGTGCAACACCTTCCAGGGGGCCATCTTGAGACCCGGGTGCTTGCCCCCCAGCGCGTACTGGAAGTTTAGGCTCAGGACGGTGAGCTTCAGCCAGCCGTTCAGGTCGTCCTCGAAGGAGGGATCGACTGGCTTCGATTCGCCGAACACGACGCCGTTTATGCTCAACTCCTCGATCGTCAGATCGACGCAGGGCAACGGCAGCAGGTCGCGCCGTCCGTTCCCTGCGGTCAGTGGTGAGAGGATATCCTCGTACGATTTCGCATCAAAATTGCCAAGTGCCCCGCTCGACGCGGGCGAAGAAGCACTGAGATCAGCTAGACGGCGTCCAACAACACGAACGGGAGCTCCACAGAGACTGCCCAGCTCACTGGCGGCGCGCGTCTGGTTCAAGTAGGGAAAGTCGTGAATTCGCGTGGACGGCTCGTCCGAGACTGCGCCATGAGCGGCGCCGTTGCACTCATCCTCAAGGTACGAGGAGAAGGTGATCTCGGACTCCCAGCTGCCGCCGGACGTGCAGTCACACGCCTCTCGAGCGCCCTCGAGGCTCATGCATTCTACTTCCGATTCTTGTTGGGCCTCTTGCCCTGGCCCTTGTCCTTGCCCTTGCCACGGGCCTGTCCCCTCGCGCCGCCCTTGCCCTTCGGGTTCCACGAGCGCCAGGGTGGCGTCCCGCGGCGCTGTCCTTTGTCGCCCTTCGGCTTGCCCTTGTTGCCTGCCTTCGCCTCCGCTGTCACCTCGTCCTCGAACCTCGCGCGACGAGTAGGGCTCGAGGGTCTCCGAAGGGCCGGCTTGCGATCCACTCCAGGGCTGATCGAACCAGGTGCTGGCCGCCAGTGGGACGACGGGCTCCTCGGGCTCCCAGACTTCTCGCCAGCGCCTGCCCCGGCTGCCGGGCTCGGCGACGCTGTCCTCACTGCCTCGACAGCGTCCCCGCGACCGCGACCTCGCCCTCGGCCGCGTCCACGCCAGAGTTTCGCCCTCCAACGGTCCTTCCTCGACCCGGGCGTCGGCGCATCCTTCTCCCCCTGTGCTCCAGGACTCGATATCTGTGAGGGCGGCAGTGCGGGAGAGGGCGTCCTGGTGCGCCCACCCTCTCCCTCGCCGAGTCCCTGGGGGGGCCTCCTCGCGCCAGCCCGAGTGAGGCGCTCCTTCAGCTTCGCGCCCTCCGAGTAGGTCGCCACGGCCGCCGACACCTCGGCGCTGCTGGCCAGCCCGATGTCGGTGGTGTCGACCAGCTCGAGGTGCTCGGCCACCTTCCAGTGCCCGTCCTTGGTGGCCTGCTCGATGGCCTTCAGCCTCTGCATCAGCATGTCGCCCAGCTGTGGCAGGTCGCCCCTCGTGAGGGCGTCCAGGCACTCCCCGACCATCCTCATCTCGCGCACGTTCCGCACGCCCATCTCGCTCTGGGGGTGCATGCCATGCCACACGCTCGTGATGTACTGCACCACGTTGGACGCCATCTTATCCAGCTCCTCGTCGTTGTCGGCCCCGCCCCGCTGCGCCAAGTATTCACGGATCTGCTTCAAACCCGCTGCCATGAGCGCCCCGGGGTCGGAGCGGGCCAGCTTCTGCACTCGGCGGCCGGAACCAGCGGTCGGGGCCTCGTCAAAACTTGCACTGTCAGAACTATCCTTATCTTTGTTCTTCTGCTTCTTGCGGCTGCGGCGGCCCTCCAGCGCAGCCTCCGCACGCTCGGCCAGCGCCTCGCCCATCGAGCGCTTTTTCTGAAGCTTCTCCTTCAGCCTCTTCACAGTCTTTCTCATTTCCTCGGCCGTCTTGCCATCGACGTCGTCGCCGTCGGCACCGCCTGAGCCCTTAGGGGCTCCACCTGCGTTCTTGCCCGGCACCACTGGGCCTGCGGCAGCAGCGGGCGGCGCAGCTCCTGCAGGGAGGGCGCCAGGTGGGGCAGCTCCAGCGCCATCAGCGGCTCCGCCTCCAGGCATGGCCGCCCCCAGCACGCGCAGCGTGTCCGAGTGCACCACGTTGCGCCCTGGCCAAGAGGTCGTGCGGCAGCATGCCGCCACGCCCTGGGTGCAGAGGTGCACTACGCTGCTTCCCATCGCGAAGATGCCCTGCAGGATCGGCAGGTAAAGAGGGTCGCTGCTGCTCTCCACCGCGCACTCCACGAACTCCCCCGCCGCGTCAGGCGGGTAGAGCCCTGTCACTGTCATCGTTGCCGTCCCGCTCGGCTGGCAAGCAGCGTCGTACATCACCAGCTCGACGCGGCAACCGGCACTCAGCCCCAGGAGGCCGTGGGTCACCGCCTGGGGCGCCATGGGCACGTACACCCACGGCCCAACCTGCTGCGCCACCGCCGCGAGCCCCGCCACCGCCGGCTGGGCGAACGCCGCTCCGAACTGCGGCAGCGCCCCGCCCGCCACGGGCACGACCGCCTGCAAGCCCACGGGCACAGGCGCGGCGGCGGCTGGCACCGCGTGGGCCGCGTGCCCCGCCACGGCGAGGCCGGCTCCACCCCCAGCGTGAGCGGGCGGCCCCACGAGGGCTCCCACCCCGGGGATCCCCGGGATCAGGCCCGGCACCACAGGGCCCACCATGGCCGCTGGCGCTCCTGCTCCAGCGCCGGCACCTCTGCCGCGTCCTGCAGCGGGCGGCGGGGCGGCAGGCGGCTTGCCCATGCCGCCCATTGGGCCGCCCATGCCGCCCTTGCCGCCCATCCCGGGCTTCGCCACCGCCTTGCCCCCGCCTCCTGGCGCTGCGGGGCCCGCGGCGGCTCCGCCCGCGGCCGCGGCAGCTCCAGCGGCCACTCCGGCAGGCGGCGGCGGGAGCAGGGCGCCGACGCCAGGCGGCAGCCCCAGAAAGCCGCCCAGCGTTCCGCCGCCGCCAACGCCGAGGAGCCCCCCGCCAGGGCCCAATCCAGGCGGGCCAGGCGGGGCGCCCGCGCCAGCCCCCGCGGCGCCGAACATCGCCGCGGCCGTGCCGCCGCCGCGTCGGCGCGGGCTGGCGAGCTCCCCCAGGCGCCGAGGGGGGAGCTCAGTCGGGCGCGGGCTCCTCGGAGGGGGTCATTCTGGGGACCCCCGCACCCTTAAGCCGAGGCGGCTACGGAGAGGCGGTTTAGAGGAGATCGTTTCGAGGACGGAGGGGGGACGAGATAAAACCCATGAGAATTTCAAGGATATATTTATTACTTACCATATTTAACATCCGAGGCCAAGGGGATATTGGATCCGCGGAGCACCGCAAGTGAAGCATCATGCTATCCACGGACCTGTGGATCTGCAGACCAACGCTATGATTCTAGGGGGAGGGGGGGTCTTCCCAGGATGAAGAGCGGAAGGACGAGGGAAGAGGTAAGAGGAGGTGGGAGGAGAACAGAGGGGACGCAGGGGGGGAGAGAGGAGAAATAATCAGGGAAGAGACGGGGGGAGGAGGAAGGAAAAGGAGAAGGAGGATGAGGGAGGAGGAAGGAGCGAGGAGGGAGGCGGACGGACGAAGGAGGAAGGAGGAAGACGGAGGAGGCGGGAAGAGGAGGGGGGAAGTGGGAGGAGGAGGAGAGGAAGGGATGAGGGAGGGCGAGGACACACAAGCAAAGTGTCCAAGTCGGAAGCTCGAGCGCCACAGCGGGCCCGGCCACCTCCCTTCACTTCTCCCATAACATGTGGTTGTTCTCACCTGGGCGACGCGTCGCTTCCGACATGTTGGGCTCAAGAAGAGAGAATCTTTCGGCCTGCGGAAGTGGGATTTCCAACTGCGTCTCCCCCGCCAACACCCCTGCGTGGAAGTGCGAGATGGGTGATCAACCTTTCAGTGGGATTTCGGACTGCGTCTCCCCCGCCAACGACCCTGCGTGGAAGTGCGAGAGGGGTGTTCAATCCTTAGTGGGATGTCGAGCTGCGTCTCCCCCGCCAACACCCCTGCGTGGGATTTCGAACTGCGCCTCCCCCGCCAACACCCCTGCATGAAATGCGAGAGGGGTGCTGAATCCTGCATCCCCAAGCCGAAAGTTTTTTCCTCTTGGACTAAAAATACGACAACATCAGTGGATCCAATTGGATCCCCTTTTCGGGTGCGGGAAAAGTTCGTGGATCCTATTTCTGTGTTGCGCGAGTCCAATTTCCGGTGTGTGAAAAAACGATGGATTCATGCATTTCCCGGGAGTAGATATATGATAATAGTTAACATCCGAGACCCAGGGGAAATTGGATCCGCGGAGCACCGCAACTGAAGCATCATGCTATCCACGGAACTGTGGATCTGCAGACCAATGCTAAGATTCTACGGGGGAAGGGGGGGTCTTCCCAGGATGAAGAGGGGAAGGACGAGGGAAGAGGTAAGAGGAGGTGGGAGGAGAACAGAGTGGACGCAGGGGGGGAGAGAGGAGGAATAATCAGGGAAGAGACGGGGGGAGGAGGAAGGAAAAGGAGAAGGAGGATGAGGGAGGAGGAAAGAGCGAGGAGGGAGGCGGACGGACGAAGGAGGAAGGAGGAAGAGGGAGGAGGCGGCCCATTCCATGTGGTTGTTCTCACCTGAACGACGCGTCGCTTCCGACATGTTGGGCTCAAGAAGGAAATATTTCGGCCTGCGGACGTATTTTCGTTATATATATACATGCACATATACCGGTGCACATAAAACATATTTACCGACCTAGCTACATAACTACCTACCTACACATATACTTACATGCATACATTCATGAGTGAAGCCACACATGCACACATACATAGTTTCACGTACACGTACATACATACGAACATACTTACTTACATGCACACATGCATGCATGCAGACAGACATGCATACATACAGACATACATACACACATCCATACATACAATGTTGCATGACTACATGCATACAAACGTGCACACCGACATACATACATACATGCATACAAACATACATGCATACGTACATACATGGATACGTGCATACATGCATACGTAACCATCTATATATACACCTACCGATCTAACGATCTACCTACCTATATTCATATATACGGGTGCACACACATATATTTATATACACATATATGTGTATGTATATCCAAATGCATCGACACTTGCATGTATGTATATATATATATATACATGTGCAGTCATGACAGCATTACGCCTGGTCATCGTGTAAGACACTACGCGGCCGAAAAACACTCCGTCTCACAAGTCCAAGGGTGATATCTGAATTTCGAAACGTTAACCCATATATATATGTAATGTGTTTAGGCTGAGACTGATAATACTCCAATTCCGCACATCCTGCAACAACCCGGACCATCTCTTACTGGACCCGAAGGACTTCTGCAAGACATCACTGAAAGCTTCTAGATAATAGCCCCTGGTTCAAAGGAATTCCATAACACATCATTATGCTTCCCAAAAAAGCCGTAGGCTTCCTGCAACAATCCTTTGAATGCCTTGGGGGGGAGGCGGGAATATCAAACCGCGGCGCAAGGGTGGAACCCTCACTCGCTTTCTGGCGAAATTTCTTGTGATAAAGACGAGATCGAACCCAGATGGCCAAACAAAGCCCCAAGGCTGTCCCAAGACAATTCCAGGCTGGCTTCTGCTGTGGGCCGGCGGCAGAGGTCGCATCCGTCCGCACATACGGTGCGCACCGTGGATGCAAACACTGCGCTGGCAGAGGGTGCTTTCTAAGGGAGGGCAATTCTACGGCTCGTAGGCATGTGAGGTGGCATGGCACTGTCGTTCCATTGTCGTTCCCTGACATTGTTCTCGTCGCGTTCGCACGCGAAGCCACAGATGTCTGGATCAAGCAATCGCCTGCACGAGCTAACTGAGCACAGCAAGCAAACGTGCTATGCCCCATGTGGTCCCCTGCTGGCAGCTGGAATCGGAGAGCGCACCCACCAGACCAGGAAGAGCCTTCCACAGCAATAATGATCACAATGGCGGTTCTCGTGTCTGCCCCCCGGCCCCAGCCTCAGGCCCCCCCCCGCTGCCCCTTCCTCTGGGACGGCTGCATCGGCTGCCACGCTGACTGCGGCTGCGACGCGGCCTGGTGGAATGGTGGGTGGCCGTCGCACGAAGATACAAGTGAAGGGGCCCCAGGACACACAAATAAATACACACAAATAAAAGGATTCCCCATATTTTCGTATATTTTCTGGGTTTTTGTCTTCCCCCCCACTTCCCATATTTTCCAATATTTTCTGGGAATCGCCGATTAATTGTGTCTGTGTGTTTCTTTCCCTCCTGAACAAGGGAGAATCAGAAGGAATCGATACCGCTGCTCTCCGAACCTCTGCCGGGGTGCGTTCTGACGAGGGCTTCGAGGCGAATCCGGCGGTGGCGACGAGGCCCTCCCAGGATGCCCAAGAAAAGGGAAAACGAGGGAAGGGTAGCCGGATGGGTACCTTTTTCCTCCTCTAAGATGAGGACTGCCCCCGGAGCATCAGCGCACATTGTGCCGACACTGCGCCTCATCATTCACACGGTGCCGCGCGTGTGAGTCATGTCGAAATCACTGAGCCCTCAATCATGTTGCCACATCGCCCTCCGTCTCTGAAGGTGGCACGAGAGAACGAGGGGGGCACAGAGAAGACGCATTTGGGATTCCTGGGACTATATGATACAGCTGATTCGGCCTCCAACGGACATGTAAAACATCAGCGGAAATGCCGTACGCATTTTGCTTTCCACCGCCAAGGCGTTGCAACAAATGCCAGTCGAACATTGACGGGATGCGAGAACAGCTACTTCCACAACGATGCCTTACAGCTCAATCGCTTCAGACTCAAATGTCTTATTTCTTTGCATCGAGCCCCGAACTCCACCCTACTTCCGATCTGCGTATTGTTCTGTGCACCACTTGGCTGGGCGCGTCGACTTCGGCGGCAATCTATCACCTGAGCGTGAACCGCAAGAGGGAGCTGACGACGACGAAGCAACTGCCGTACTTCGCGCATTCCCAGAAATCGACGACAGTCGCACCCTCGAAGCATACATGAATTGCGTGGTCGAAGGTTCGGAGCCCTCTAAGCAACCAAGAACTGGAGGGAATGAGGTGCAGATCCGTATAAACATTCAACCATTTGAGGGACCAGCGGTAAGTCCCAAGGCGGGGCTATGAAAACCTCGCGCGTGGGAGCCGCTGGTTAGAGGCGGCCGGAGGGTCTGAACTGGTTGAGACCCATGACAATCGGTCAGGAGGTGGAGATGAAGCCAAATCCGCTCACAATCGGTCCCTGGATCCCTTCCGGGGTCCATCTGTTTTTTTTTGTCAGCCCAAATCTGTTTTTGACGGTCCTGGGGCTCGAAAACGGCCCCCAGAGGCTGAAACACGCAAACAAAAATCCCGAACCCAGAACCTCGAACGTGACCGCTGGCCGGAACCAGTCCGGGGCCACCTCAGACCCTCAGCCAGCTCCAGCTCCCGCGTGGGATCCGCTGTTCGTGATGGGGCCCGACAAAACCCTGCCTTCGCTCGGACGTCCATTCCCCGTGCAGGTTTCGAGTCTGTTTGGTTTTGTTCGATGATCCAGGATGCTCCTCGATTATCCTCGCCGCGCTAAACATGCACATGTCCGAGCGATGCCGAGAAACTCAGTTCAAAGCTCGAGGACGAGAGCTCGCCAAGGCACAGGGCGCGAGCGTCGAGGGGCAACAACTTGAACCCCGCTGCGAGGGGGGATGGACAACTCTGATTCTTCAACGATTAGGGTTCCGCCACCGTGCCATCCGCACGTCGGTGGGGGTACGTAGCACCCTGCAATTGCGGCCAAGAGTGAGGGGGCGGGCGCAGGGTGAGTCGCGGGTGAGTGGAGGGGTGGGTCGCGGGCGGCATTCAAAAACTGTTCGCTCTTATCCGCTCGCGCGCCACTCAATACGTATATTCCAAACCATGGATACCCGCCCATTTCGTCTTCGATCGTACCCCCTTGGTAGTAGTTCTATGTTCCCTGCCATGTGTATTTGGCGCAGCCCCTAAAACAGGGGAAGAGAAGACGGATGGGAGGAAGAGACAAGGGGGAGGGAGAAGGATGGAACACAAGAGAGACTAGCAGGAGGGGGGATAGGAGCAGAAAACACATGGCAGATCCAGACGGGCAGATCGGGCGGGTAGAGGGTAGACCCTAACGGGCGGGTCGAGAAGGTTGGCCCAGGCGACCAGGTCGAGCAGGCGAGTTGCCGAAGCGTGAGTCCTGCATGACTCGCGAAGGAATGTCAAGCGATAGCGCTATTCCCAAGTAAACCGTTGAAAAGGCCAGATCAAGAGCGTGATTCATGAGTGTCGAGGGCGCGGCGTGTGAATAAATTGCGAGGAAGTCCCACGCGAGACGCGATTCCTGCAAACATTGTGAAGAAGTCCTGCGCGAGCGCATGATTGTGCAATTCGCCAGCCCAACGGGCCAGAGGCGTGCTAAAATCTCCGGTAACTGGTTAGCAATAACTTTATACTTCGCGCGCGCGGATCGGCCCCTGGGGGTCCCCGGCCGGAAAATACCCCGGCAAGGTCCCGGGACACTCCCGGCAAACTCAGGTCAGAGATGGTTTTCCTCCTGGGTGCGGCCTTCCACGCTCCCCGGAGCGCGCCAAGAGGGCCCCAACAGGCTTCCAAGACGGTCCAAGAGGGTTCCGAATCACCGAACGATCGGCCCAAGACGCCCAACACGGCCTCAAGACGGCCCACGGAGCTTCCAAGACGTCCCAAGAGAGCCCCGACCCTTTCCAAGAGAGCCCTAAGAGGCCAAAATCATTGATTTCCATTGGGTTTTTCAAGGTTTTTCCCGGAAAGGGCCTGAGCCCAGGGTTCTCTTTTAGTAGGTAAACCTGTCCCCCGGTGCCAACTTGAGGGAGGCCGGCGAATTTTTTCCCTGATAAATAACGAGGTCGAAGGAGGCCGGCGAATTAAAATTTGAGGATGTCTCGAGCGAAACGCTTGTTTTTGAAATCCCGATCGATAAATCACAGGGTGCGGGCCACTTTTTCGTGTGTTGAGGATGTCTCGAGCGAAACGCTTGCTCCGCAGAGTTTGCCGAGGATGTCTCGAGCGAAACGCTTGTTTTGCAGAGCCGACCGCGACGCGGAAAAGCGCCCCGCGCGAAGGAATTTCGATGATGTTTCGACTAATTTGTTTGTTTTTGTACGATTTCCTGGAATTTTGGCAGGATGTCTCGAGCGAAATGCACGACCCCACCCTAGCACGACCATACCCCAGCACGACCACACCCCAGCACGACCAGACCCCAGCACGACCCCACCCCAGCACGACCCCACCCCAGCACGACCATACCCCAGCACGACCACACCCCAGCACGACCCGACCCCAGCACGACCCTACCCCAGCAAGACCACACCCCAGCACGACCACACCCCAGCACGACCTCACCACAGCACGAGCACGACCACGCCCAGCACGACCACGCCGACCAGCACGACCACGCACGACCAGCAGCACGACCACACCCCAGCACGACCACACCCCAGCACGACCACACCCCAGCACGACCACACCCCAGCACGACCACACCCCAGCACGACCAGCACCACACCCCAGCACGACCACACCCCAGCACGACCCGATCGATAAATCACAGGGTGCGGAGCACCCCAGCACGAACCCACCCCAGCACGACCCCACCCCAGCACGACCCCACCCCAGCACGACCACGCCCCAGCATGACCACACCCCAGCACGACCACACCCCAGCACGACCACTCCCCAGCACGACCCCACCCCAGCACGACCCCACCCTAGCACGACCACACCCCAGCACGACCACACCCCAGCACGACCCCACCCCAGCACGATCACACCCCAGCACGACCCCACCCCAGCAAGACCACACCCCAGCACGACCGCACCCCAGCACGACCTTACCACAGCACGACCACACCCCAGCACGACCACGCCCCAGCACGACCACGCCCCAGCACGACCACGCCCCAGCACGACCACGCCCCAGCACGACCACCCCCCAGCACGACCACCCCCCAGCACGACCACCCCCAGCACGACCACCCCCCAGCACGACCACAGCACGACCAGCACGACCACTCCCCAGCACGACCACACCGCCTTGGTTGAGTGGTTGCCTGTCGTCGTGGAATGTTTCGTGGGGTGTCTCGTGGAATGTTTCGCGGGGTGTCTCGTGAAATGTTTCGTGAGGTGTCTCGTGGAATGTTTCGTGAGGTGTCTCGTGGGCTGTTTCGTGAGGTGTCTCGTGGGATGTTTCGTGAGGTGTTGCCCAGTTGGGTATCATGAAAACGTGTCCATGCTCCACATGTCTATATCCCTTTCCGGGTTCGTGGGTCCATCATGTTGGCTTCCTCGCCTTTTCGCCTTTCCGACGCTCCAAGACGGCCCAAGAAGCCTCCAAGACCACCCCAAGACGGCCCAAGAGGCCTCCAAGAGAGCCCCAAGACCGCCCAAGAGGGTCCCACGACAGCCCAAGAGGCGCCCAAGACGGTCCAAGAGGACCCCAAGAGGGCCCCAAGAAGGGCCCAACATGGAGACCACGAGCCGAGAATCCGAGCCTTCCGCTCCAAGAGGCCTCCTGGAGGCTCCAAGAAGCCCCCAAGAGGCCCCCAAAGGCGACAAGGGGCCCGAAAGAGACCCCAAAAGGCTCGACAACGACTCCCGATAGTCTCCAAGAAGCCCTCGAGAGGCATCCAACGAGATCCCAATGAACGTCCACGAAGCCTCAGAGCGCCCAAACCATTGATTTCCATTTGGTTTTTCAAGGTTTTTGGCTTCCTCGCCTTTTCGCCTCTCCGACGCTCCAAGACGGCCCAAGAAGCTTCCAAGACCACCCCAAGACGGCCCCAGAGGCCTCCAAGAGAGCCCCAAGACCGTCCAAGAGAGCCCCACGACAGCCCAAGAGGCGCCCAAGACGGTCCAAAAGGACCCCAAGAGGGCCCCAAGAGAGGCCCAAGATGGAGACCAAGAACCGAAAATCCGAGCCTTCCGCTCCAAGAGGCCTCCTGGACGCCCCAAGAGGCTCCTAAGAGGCCCAACAAGCGACAAGGGGCCCGAAGAATGCAAAAAGGAAACTGCAGAATGTTGTCTTGTTCCCTGCGATCGTATTCACGAGCCGCCACCTTCCGAAACAGAAGGTTCAGGCGGGCAAAGAATGGTTCCCGCCTGCGAAATCACCCAAAACCAGCCATCCATAAACAAAAAAACGACCCAGCAACATCCCATTGACAACGATCACACGGGCACTCGACAGCCGTGCACCAATACGGGCCAGCGGAATGAGCGAAGCGATTAAATAACTTGCCAGGTAGTATTCGGGAGCCGATGTTGCAAACTGAGGGTCAATAATGCAGTATGAGCCCCAAGACTTCCTATTGTACAAAAAAAGGTGCGCACCCTGGGATGAGCATATTAATTGAAAACCACAGCGGGCACTGGGGAGGGGGAATTCACAAACACCGTTCTTTGCAACTGAGAATTCATCACAAGCAAAATGCGCTGGACTGAACGCCACTTCTGCAACGCACCTAGGGGCAACGAACGACCGTCCGGCCCCGTCACTCTGACTAGAATGCAACCCGGTTGCACTTGAAGTCAAGCGTGCATAGTGTTGCAGGGCAGAGCGCCCCCTGGTTGAAGCGACGGTGAAAACATCGGCTTCCCTGGTTTTGCTTCCAGCGCCCGTTCCAACCTCCAGACGGCCCCAGGGGAGTCAACAACCGCCGCATAGTTGACCGACCGAGCCCCCAGAGACCCGAAGATCTTCACAACTTGGTGCAAGAGGCCCCAAGAAGCCTCCAGTGGACGATCAAACAAGCTTCCAGCGAGGCCCTTTGTCCGAGGTCTCCGACCAGGGCGGGGTAGACTATTGGGCCCCATGTCGGCGATGAGTGGGAGTCTGGGAGTAGATGCATTCCCCATGAGCCATGCCCCCCTGTTGTTGCCCCTGTTCTGGAGTCACAGGTCGGCTCTCTGGCAGCAGTTGGGTACGATCTGGGCACCCCTGAAAACGCCCGCGGCGAGGCGCAGCTGCTGGAGGGCACTCCGAGGCAACAGCAGCACCGAGAACCTGTGAAAACATGCGAAACCCTCAAACCCTTCCATCCGCCGATCTGTTTTGTTCTGTGCGCGGCCCCAGAAATCCCGACCACTTCCACGGGTGTGTTCTTTTTCGCCCCGGACCCGTTTCTGTTGGTCCCTGGGCCCGAAAACTACTCCCGAAGGCCGAAAGGAGGAAACACCAGGGAGAGGGGGTAGATGTATCCCCCGCTGGGCCGAAGTCCCCCATATCCTGGCCCCTGCAGGAAGAGGGTACATCGGTCAGATCTCTCGGTTGGGCATCCGAATTCAAAAAGATAGACCTGGACAAGGTAAGGTCCTGTTTGGTGTCCCCAAAGGTGATCGGAGAAAACCCTGGAACCGCATGATCCGGGAAGACTCCTGTTTCAGGAGAGGACTGGACAACATCCTCCATGGAGCAGGATGTGATCCTGAGAACTCAAGCGGAGAGCAATCCAGTGCAACTCCGGCGCGAAAACGGGAGGACCGAATCAGGAGGTATCCCTGACCGCCCCCTGCCCCAATGACTCGGGGCTCGGACCCTCCTCCCCAGACTCGTCTCCTCGCCCTGCTCCTCCTCCTCCTCCTCCTCCTGCTCCTCCTGCTCATCCTCCTTTATCTCCTCATCCCACTCCTCCTCGTCCCCATCCTCATACGAAATCCTCCTCATGCTCCTGGTGCTATTCCTCTTCGTCATGTTCCTCCTCCCCCTCCTCCTCCTCCTCCTCGTCCTCCTCCTCCTCCGCTCCATCCTCCCTCGTGCTTTCCTTTGAAATAACCATTTGTGGCTCACGCCATTTTTGAAGGCCCAGGAGGAGCAAGCAACATAAGATGCTCCCAGCACAGGATGGACATCGCACTGCAGCTGGATCAGACGAAGCTAAGACGAGGATCAAATCGGGTGAGGATAAATCCCAAATCTCTGAGATCTGGCGCATCTGGAAGATGTCCCGGGCGCCGCGGCCTTCTCAAAGCATCCCAGAACGCTCAAAGGGCGTTCCGGAACGCTCTTGAACGGATTTACCTTCGTCCAAGCCCCGTCCGAAAAGTGTACGCGCAATTCGCAGCTCGCTGCCCACACTTTACCTCAGCCTCTCGTCACGTCTACGGTGCCCGCTTCCATCCCAGTGTCTAAGACAATTCAGGCGGAGGTGAAAGAAAATTCGGCTGACAGAAAAGACCGGTCTGCTTTCTCCACTTTGACGGGACAAGCGAGCTACTAGAGAAGCCTCCAGGAGATTGTGATACGCCGAAGGCGCAAGGATTCTCGTTTAGACGGCAGGACATTCCAGAAACTCGCGATTCCAGTACAAAGGAGCCAGAGACTCAGCATCTGTTTCCGCGGGAGGAGGCTACAGCAAAGAAACACAAACTCAAGCCCAAACCAATCCCAGCCAAGCAGGAACCTGCTGCTAATCCGCCGTGTAACCAGACGCGGGCGCCGAGCAGTCGCCCACGCAGGTCTTGCTCCCCAAAACGCAAGACTGCCAAGCGTGAGGCGTCAGCAGAAGCGCAGGCCATCGCCACGGATCCAACCTCAAGTCAAACTCATCGGTCCCAGTTGCAGTTATCCTCAGTTGCACCGCCAACGTGCACGAAATACCTCAAGCAACGGTGGCCAGTGATAGGGACAGGATCAGGTCATGTTCACTGCAATGCATGCAGACAAGTGCCAGGATGATAGCCAAACAGCGCTGCATGCAGCGCATTCACGTTTCAGAGAATCTGGCGAGGCAAAGCACGGTGTACCAAAGGTACAGCATTTTCTGAATAATATTGAATATTGGCTCCAAGAGAGCACCACAGTTGAGGACTTCGACCACTGGCGCGATTGGTTCCTTAAGCGCGCAGAAGCCTTCGCCACTTTGTTTGTCAAGCATGTTGCCGAATAGTGAATGGGGGAAGGTTCGGTTGTTAGGGGAGGAGGTTGACATATCCACAGGGGATATATGCAGCAATGTTCAAAGGCCGTAGCAACTAAGAAATCTGCCACATCGGTGGCGCAAGTGCAAGCCTGGGCCGCCTACGTATTCGGCGCAGCGGATGTGCAGCGAATGATTCACTGTGGTTTGCGATGTGGGAAGAGTCTCTGATCGACCCTACGTGGGACAGTCTCCCCCGACACCCTCTGCAAGCATAGCGGATAGCCCTGCAGAGTCTAGCAAAGCAGTGCAAGTTCAGCAGTGCCCAGGTCTTGTGGTAAGTGATAACGCTGAAAGGGCGGCCGATTTCAACATGCACTTCCCTCCTCGTCCTTCCCCCTTTTTTTCTGGTTAAGACTCAATGTCAAGTTCGTCGGCGCACAGGGTCTCTGTTCGAGAGCCCACCGTGGAGCTCCCCCTCGACAATTTTTCCAAATGTTGAGCATGACGGTGGCCCAACACGCGCCTGCGATTAGAGGGTGAGATGGGGTTGGAGGTCACACGGAAGGTAGGTCGGAGGTTGTTTGGCGCAGCGCATGTGCAACATATCTTTTGTTTGCGAAGTACAGAAAGACGGATCCGTTGAATTAGAAGTAACGAGAAAGTCTCGGATCGAGGGCCTCCATTGGACAATCCCCGTCGGCACCCTCTGCCAGCGTAAAGGATGACCGTGCAGGAGTCTTAAATACCAAGGCAACTTCAGTAGTGTCCAGAGTTCTTGTAATCGACAGTGCTAAGACGGGATAAATGTATAAACGCAGCGTGCTATTGATACGTTCCGGGGATTCCGGGATTTCTAACAGCCTTCGCGCGGGGCGCACTTCGCGCCGAATGTTGTCTACTCTGGCTGGCGCCGCTGGTCGGTCACCCATTCGCAATCGAATGGTCGCCCGTAACGGGCTATTTGGCACCTGCTGATCCCCCTTCTCGTTGCCGAGCGCGGGGGGGACGTTGGCGCACCGTCCCATCGCCCGCCGCCGCGCACCGCGCGCCTCGGCGGATTTCCAAAAATCTGGTAAGGCAAATCGCGCGCGACTCTGGACAATTCTCCGGGGGTAAATTTGAAAAAATCCGGGGGCGTTTTTGAAAACGGCGGGCCAACTATTTTAAAAATGCCGTAGTCGAATTTGAAAAGATCCGGGGTCGATTTTGAAACAGTCTGGGATCAATTTTGAAAAATTCGGGATTCCAGAATTCTTCAGATGTCCTGCGCGGCGGGCGCAGTCCACCCCTCAAAACTGTTTGTTGAAAATTGCCAGGCTCCTTTTTGAAAAATTCCGGAACCGCTTGCGCCAACAAATAAACGGAAGCGCTCTCCGAAAACATTCTCCAATCCAGAAATGATTTCCAGGCGGTTCGACGGGCGCGGCCGGCTGATTCACGCACCGCGCCGCGCGCGATTGGGCGCAGCGCGCGCCGCGCGTTGCGCCCGCGAAAAGCACTCGAAAGGGTTGCCTCGAAAACAGCGCCACGGCAGCTGCGACTCGCGGACTCCCCAAGAGCAACACAGCATGCAGCTTGGAATCTCCGAGGGCGCTCCGATGCGCGAAAAATGCACCGCGCACATCATGCAAAGAGCCTGCGCGACGGAATGCGCTCGACCATCTGTCCCTGGAGCCCGCGCGGAAGAACAGGAAAACCTGAAAATCTTGAAAATTATCAGTATCAATACTTCATGCTCGTTTGAAATGCGGAAGGGATCTGAGCTCATCATCCCGCCCCCCTTTTTCCCTTCGCCACGCAGGCCCCCTTTGTGTAATGGTTGCCCCCGATCCAAGACAACTCGAGCTCCTGTTCCGTCAGGCCGAAAGGGTAGCGGGAAGGAAACCTGCGTGAAGGCCTTGCATCTCCATCCCCACCGTTTCCTCTTTCGGCATGGTCTTTCCTCCTCGGCGCATCTCCCCACCTCCTTTTCTAGCTGAGACTCCCAATTCCAAGAAAATGGAGAAGGAGGGTCTCTGTTCGAGGAACCTCCGTGGAGCTCCCCCTTGACACTCTCCAGGCTTTCAGCGACGAGCCCGGACCGAGATGCGCGAGCTAATGGAGGCAAATGCAACAGGCGAATGTGCTACTGATCTTTGCCTTTTTGGCCTGACGGGTATCTGCTCGAGGGTCCCCGAATCACCACTGGGCTCTCCCTCGGCACCCGCTGTAAGCAACGAATGATACTAAGCAAATTTCCGGCTACGACTCCATTGTGTGATTGGGGTCGGGTGTTGCTTTATTCTCGAAAATCCTCCTCATCCTCCCCCCTCCTCCACTCCTCTGCCTTCGGTGTTCTCGTACGGTCCAGGATGTCCAAACGGTTGTCTGCAAACGGGGCGCTTCCCTCACTGAAAATGCATCCTTGTAGCAGCCCGTGAAGAGGGAATTTGCAGGAAGGGGTCATTACAACATCTCTCCCTCCCTGCCTTCCTGCTCTGGGCTCAGGGCTCGATGCTCCTCCTCCTCCTCCTGCTCCTCCTCCTCCTGCTGCTCCTCCTCCACCTCACCCTCTTACTCCCTTCCTCCCTCCTCCCTCCTCGGGGCTCAGGACCTCCTCCTCCTCCTCCTCCTCTCCCTTCCCTCCTCCTCTCTCTTCCCTCCTCCTCCTCCTCCTCTTCCTCCTCCTCCTCCTCCTCCTCCTACTCCTCATCCCCCTCCCCTCCCTCTCTCCCCACCTCCCTCTCTCCCCCTCCTCCCTCCCACCTCCCTCCTCCTCCTCTCCTCCTCCTTCCCCTTCTCCTCCTCCTCCTCCTCCTCCTCCTCCTCCCCTTCCTCCTTCACATCCCCCTCCCACCTCCCTATTTCCCCCCTCCTCCTCCTCCCTCCCTCCCTCCCTCATCTTTCCTCCCTCCCTCATCTCTCCTCCTCCCCCTCCTTTTCGTCCATCCTCCCTCCCTCCCTCCCTCCCTCCCTCCCTCCCTCCCTCCCTCCCTCTTCGGAACTGAAGACCTCCCGAGGCGTGTGGGCGCGCCGCGACAGCGCGCCTGCGTCGACTGCGGCAGCTGCCGCGCCAGCTGCGAGGGCTGCGCCCAGGGCGCCTCTGCGCAGGCAGCGACCAACGGGCGCCCGCGCGCCGCAGGGAGAGCACAGGACATCAACGGGCTCGATATACATGGGGGGTTTCTGAGATCCAGGGGCTCTGCAGGAGGCGCTCAAGAATGCTCTGAGAACGTCCGGGAACGCTCTGGGACGACTTGTCCTGACACTGCCCCCGCCCGAAATAGGAGCCCTACAGAAGACGCGCCCAGCCATGTACATAAACACGGCCCCTAGGCTCCACGACGCCAGCCTCGTGCTACCAACATTCGCGCAATGCGTTCTTCCGAAAACCACGACAAATCATGTACGCATGAATGTGTTTTCCCCCCCGATCCAACTCCCCCACCCCCGCCCGCACGATGGGAAGAGCTCGCCTCGACTCCTCGAGGCTTCCACGCTGTGCAACTGGGACGGGCGTAGACAATACCGATGACGCGCCGCCGTGGGGGACCCAGCAGCGTGTTGCTCGTGATAAGACACCAGACCACTCGAACATTTTTGAAGGGGCCCTGGGACACACAAATAAATACACACAAATAAAAATATCCCCATATTTTCCCATGTTTTCTGGGTCTTTGTCTTCCCCCCACTTCCCATATTTTCCCATGTTTTCTGGGAATCGCCGATTAATTGTGTCTGTGTGTTTTTCCCGGAAAGGGCAAGAGCCCAGGGTTCTCTTTTAGTTGGTAAACCTGTCCCCCGGTGCCAACTTGAGGGAGGCCGGCGAATTTTTTCCCTGATAAATAACGAGGTCGAAGGAGGCCGGCGAATTAAAATTTGAGGATGTCTCGAGCGAAACGCTTGTTTTTGAAATCCCGATCGATAAATCACAGGGTGCGGGCCACTTTTTCGTGTGTTGAGGATGTCTCGAGCGAAACGCTTGCTCCGCAGAGTTTGCCGAGGATGTCTCGAGCGAAACGCTTGTTTTGCAGAGCCGACCGCGACGCGGAAAAGCGCCCCGCGCGAAGGAATTTCGATGATGTCTCGACTAATTCCTTTTGTTTTTGTACGATTTCCTGGAATTTTGGCAGGATGTCTCGAGCGAAATGCACGACCCCACCCTAGCACGACCATACCCCAGCACGACCACACCCCAGCACGACCAGACCCCAGCACGACCCCACCCCAGCACGACCCCACCCCAGCACGACCATACCCCAGCACGACCACACCCCAGCACGACCCGACCCCAAGCACGACCCTACCCCAGCAAGACCACACCCCAGCACGACCACACCCCAGCACGACCTCACCCCACAACACACGCACCGACACGCCCCACACTACCACGCCCCAGCACGACCACCACGCCCCAGCACGACCACCCCCCCAGCACGACCACCCCCGCCAGCACGACCACCCCCCATCAACGACCACCACCCCAGCACGACCACACCCCAGCACGCCCCCACCCCAGCACGACCCCACCCCAGCACGACCACGCCCCAGCACGACCACACCCCAGCACGACCACACCCCATCACGACCACACCCCAGCACGACCCCACCCCAGCACGACCCCACCCTAGCACGACCACACCCCAGCACGACCACACCCCAGCACGACCCCACCCCAGCACGAGCACACCCCAGCACGACCCCTCCCCAGCAAGACCACACCCCAGCACGACCGCACCCCAGCACGACCCACTACCTCCAGCCATCGACCACCGCCCAACACACACGCCCCAGCACGACCCCCCCACACGACCAACTCCGACCCGAAACCACCCCACCACCCAGCACGACCACTACCCCCAGCACGACCCACACCCCAGCACGAACCACTCCCCAGCAACGACCACAGCCGCCTAGGTTGATGGATGCCATTTCTCCCCGTGGAATGTTTCGTGGGGTGTCTCGTGGAATGTTTCGCGGGGTGTCTCGTGAAATGTTTCGTGAGGTGTCTCGTGGAATGTTTCGTGAGGTGTCTCGTGGGCTGTTTCGTGAGGTGTCTCGTGGGATGTTTCGTGAGGTTTTGCCCAGTTGGGTATCATGAAAACGTGTCCATGCTCCACATGTCTATATCCCTTTCCGGGTTCGTGGGTCCATCATGTTTCCCGGAAAGGGCTTGAGCCCAGGGTTCTCTTTTAGATGGTTTCCCCCCGGGTTTGACGGGAAGAGGGCCGGCGAATTTCTTTTGCGATAAATAACGAGTGGGAAGAGGGCCGGCGAATTAAAATTTGAGGATGTCTCGAGCGAAACGCTTGTTTCTCAGAATTTGTTGAGGATGTCTCGAGCGAAACGCTTGTTTTGTGTTATATATTGTCTTCTCCTGGGGACCAGAATTTAGAGGATTTCTCAAGTGAAATGCTTGGTTTCACGTGCCCAGGTCTTGAGGATGTCTCGAGCGAGACGCTTGGTTTCACGCCTCCAGGTTGCCCAGGCAGAGGTCAAGCGCCAGGATTTGTTGAGGATGTCTCGAGCGAGACGCTTGGTTTCACGCGTCCTCGTCGCCCAGGCGGATGTCTAGAATGAGGAGGTGTTGAGGAAGCCTCGATCGAGATGCTTGTTTGCACGTGTCCTGGTTGCCCAGGCGGATGCCTAGCATGAGGATGTGTTGAGAATGTCTCGAGAGATACGCTTGTTTTCACGTGTCCAGGTCGCCCAGGCGGATGTCTAACATGAAGATGTGTTGAGGATGTCTCGAGCGAGACGTTTGCTTTCACGTGTACAGGTCGCCAAGGCGGATGTCTAGAATGAGGTGTTGAAAACGTCTCGAGCGAAACGCTTGTTTTCACGTGCCCAGGTCACCCAGGCGGACGTCTCACATGAAGATGTGTTGAGGATGTCTCGAGCGAACTACTTGTTTTCACGTGTCCAGTTCGCCCAGGCGGATGTCTAGCATGAGAATGTGTTGAGGATGTGTCGAGCGAAACGTTTGTTTTCACGTGTCCAGGTCGCTCAGGCGGATGTCTAGAATGATGATTTTGACAGGATGTCTCGAGCGAAACGCTTGTCCTGAGCACGTTCCGTAGCGCGTCCCCTTGGCATGTCCTACGGTGCGACCCCATGGCACGTCCCCTGGCACGTCGCCTGGCGCGTCCCTTGGGACGTTTCGCGGCGCGTCCTCCTGGCATGTCCCCCTGTCAATTAGCTCTGGGCAGCTACTATGTGTTCAGGCAGCTCGAGCTTAAGATCCAGATCAGTTCGGTCAGGACTCGGATGCAAAGGAGGACTCGATCCACAACGCTATAGAGCACAATCGCGCAGGCAGATTTGCCTTCAGCAAGTGCACAACAACAAAGACTTCGTGCACGGAACGTCAAGGATCGAAACAATCACATTGCAACCTGGCACTTCCCTTGGCACGTTATCCGTGGCGTCCCTTGCGAGTCCCCCTGCACCGCGTGCGCGTCCCCTGGCACATCCGTGGCACATCCAAGTCACGTTCCGTAGCGCGTCCCCTTGGCACGATCTACGGTGCGACCGCATGGCACGTCCCCTGGCACGTCGCCTGGCGCGTCCTTTGGGACGTTTCGCGGCGCGTCCTCTTGGCATGTCCCCCTGTCAGTTAGCTCTGGGGCAGCTTCTATGTGTTCAGGCAGCTCGAGCTTAAGATCCAGATCAGTTCGGTCAGGACTCGGATGCAAAGGAAGACTCGATCCACGACGCAATAGAGCACAACCGCGGCATGGCACATCGCAATTCAGCACGGTGCAGCACAGCACAGCCCTCGGCACGGTACATCAAGATCGATACAATCAGCATTGCACTTGCCCGTCACCCAGTCAGGTGTCTTTGAAAACGTTGCCATGCGTTACATTTCTATATTCCTTTCCCGGAAAGGGCATAAGCCCAGGGTTCTCTTTTAGATGGTTTCCCCCCGGGTTTGACGGGAAGAGGGCCGGCGCATTTCTTTTGCGATAAATAACGAGTGGGAAGAGGGCCGGCGAATTAAAATTTGAGGATGTCTCGAGCGAAACGCTTGTTTCTCAGAATTTGTTGAGGATGTCTCGAGCGAAACGCTTGTTTTGTGTTATATATTGTCTTCTCCCGGGGACCAGAATTTAGAGGATTTCTCAAGTGAAATGCTTGGTTTCACGTGCCCAGGTCTTGAGGATGTCTCGAGCGAGACGCTTGGTTTCACGCCTCCAGGTTGCCCAGGCAGAGGTCAAGCGCCAGGAATTGTTGAGGATGTCTCGAGCGAGACGCTTGGTTTCACGCGTCCTCATCGCCCAGGCGGATGTCTAGAATGAGGAGGTGTTGAGAAAGTCTCGATCGAGATGCTTGTTTGCACGTGTCCAGGTTGCCCAGGCGGATGCCTAGCATGAGAATGTGTTGAGAATGTCTCGAGAGATACGCTTGTTTTCACGTGTCCAGGTCGCCCAGGCGGATGTCTAGCATGCAGATGTGTTGAGGATGTCTCGAAAATAAAACCTCGGAAAACGAAAAAAAAAACAAAAAAAATAAAAAAAAAAAAAAAAAAAAAAAAAAAAAAAAAAAACAAAAAAAAAAAAAAAAAAAAAAGACAGCGAGACGTTTGCTTTCACGTGTACAGGTCGCCCAGGCGGATGTCTAGAATGAGGAGGTGTTGACAACGTCTCGAGCGAAACGCTAGTTTTCACGTGCCCAGGTCACCCAGGCGGACGTCTCACATGAAGATGTGTTGAGGATGTCTCGAGCGAACTACTTGTTTTCACGTGTCCAGTTCGCCCAGGCGGATGTCTAGCATGAGAATGTGTTGAGGATGTGTTGAGCGAAACGTTTGTTTTCACGTGTCCAGGTTGCTCAGGCGGATGTCTAGAATGAGGATTTTGACAGGATGTCTCGAGCGAAACGGTTGTCCCCAGCACATTCCGTAGCGCGTCCCCTTGGCACGTCCCGCGGTGCGTCCCCATGGCACGTCCCCTGGCATGTCGCCTGGCGCGTCCCTTGGGACGTTTCGCGGCGCGTCCTCCTGGCATGTTCCCCTGTCAATTAGCTCTGGGGCAGCTACTATGTGCTGAGGCAGCTCGAGCTTAAGATCCAGATCAGTTCGGTCAGGACTCGGATGCAAAGGAGGACTCGATCCACGACGCTATAGAGCACAACCGCGGCATGGCACATCGCAATTCAGCACGGTGCAGCACAACACAGACTTCGGCACGGTACATCAAGATCGACATACTCAACATTGCAACCTGGCACGTTCCTTAGCACGTTCCGTGGGGCGTCCCTTGGCGAGTCCCCCTGGCACGTCGCGTGGCGCGTCCCCTGGCACATTCCGTGGCACATCCATTGGCACGTTCCGTAGCGCGTCCCCTTGGCACGTCCCACGGTGCGACCCCATGGCACGTCCCCTGGCACGTCGCCTGGCGCGTCCCTTGGGACGTTTCGCGGCGCGTCTTCCTGGCATGTCCCCTTGTCAATTAGCTCTGGCACAACTATTGGTTCAGGCCTACAGCTCGAGCTAAATCCAAAATACCGAGGTCAGACACGGATGCAAAGGAAGACTCGATCCACGACGCTATAGAGCACAACCGCGGCAAGGCACATCGCAATTCAGCACGGTGCAGCACAGCACAGCCCTCGGCACAGTACATCAAGATCGATACAATCAGCATTGCACTTGCCCGTCACCCAGTCAGGTGTCTTTGAAAACGTTGCCATGCGTTACATTTCTATATTCCTTTCCGGGTTCGTGGGTCGATCATGTTTCCCCTCCTGAATTTTTGCTGCTCCGAGCGATCCCCACCCGAGAATGCGAGGCGGGATCTCCAGAGCACGCTGGCACTCTCCGGGCGTGGCGGCCGCGGGGTGCAGTCGCTCATCATCGCAAGCGCGAGGCGGGATACCCAGGGGACACTGGCACGCCCTGGGCTTGGCGGCTGCGGTGCGCAGGATGTGCGAGGCGGGTCGGCTTGTGTTTTCTCATTCGGTCTACCACTGCCAACCTGTCGGGCAGGGAATGACACGCCACCATGGGGAACCCGTCAACGCGCTGTCGTTCAAGGACCGCCGGGCCGACCTACAATCGATCGACGCGGCGATTCCCACCTGTGCATCTTATCTCCGGGTGCTTCCCATTGTGAGCGGCTGCGTATTAGAGGTCCTGAGCCAGCTACATCGAGGTGCATATGATATGGGGCTCTGAATCCAGAGGAGTCAGTCGAGGGTGCAACACGAGCGCCTCGCCCAGGACCTCTCGACAGTGTGACCACGAACTGGCGAATGTCCCACCCCGTGGCAGCCCTCACTCTGGACGCTGAAACGAGCGCCTCGAGCAGAGCGTCCGTCTCTGAGAGCGGAGGATCGCCGACGCAAAACGAGATCCCCCGCTCGGCCCATCTCCAACTCTGGTCACGAACGGGCGCCGGACCCACCCTCTCCTCTGGCGGCCCACCCTGTGGGGCGCTAGACAAGAACCTCGCTCGCGATATACCCCCGGACCCCGTCTTTCTGCGGCAGTTTTCGAGCTGGATCGATCTGTGAGGGTCCCAGAGGCCCAGAACCGAACAACAAACGCCCGTGGTGGAAAAAATGCGACGCCAAGATCCGAAGGTTACCAACCGCCCAGGCGACCCCGTTTTCGTCCGTCGCTCCGGTGCTGTGCCGAGTCTTTCGCTGATGGCCCGTGCAGGCTGGCCAACTCCGCGGGCCCCACAGCCATAGTAGAGGCCTCCTAGATGGGGTCTGAGTAAGTGGGATCGGAGGATCGCGCCGCATCGGCGATGCATCGGCGATGCATCGGCGACGTCGGCGCTGCATCGGCGACGCTGGCGTGGAAAAAATCGAGCTTCACATCGAGCCGTATCGGCGATGCATCGGCGATGCAGAGCGATCCTCCGACCCCATCTGCTCCGACCCCATCTGGGAGGCGCGGACTGCGTTTCCTCGAAGCGCGGCTGCCTCTTCGCGGCCCCGCGCTGCCGTCCCCCCAGCCGCCCTCCCGGCGCCCAGGGGGGCGACGCATTCCCAGAGATCCGACGATCCAACAAAATTATCTTGGCGAACGACCCAACCATATGCAGTTGTGGGTGCCGCAATTGTGAACATCTTCTTCGGTGAAGCTCCCTATGGCGCCACGAAGCGCTGCACTGGGTGGGGGGAAGGCATGCGGGCGGTAGCACTGGGGCCGTCGGTGGACCTAGGTGGGTGAAACTGCCAAATTGGGCTTCCTGGACGCATGCGGGCGGTCCCACTGGGGGCTTCGGTGTAGCTCCCTATGGGGCCACGCAACGCTGTACGGGGTGGGTGAAACGCAGGGAGGGAGGGAGGGGGGGAAGCGGAGGAAGGAAGGAGGGAACGCGGGGCCCGTCTCTTCAAAACGAGGACCCAGCACCACAAAATGGTCGGGAAAAACTGGAGCGGGCGGCTTTTGGGCCGTTATCGGCCTCCAGGGGGTCCTCGCTGGGCCTCGGGGCCGTCAACAAAACGACCCAGGACGAACAACCCGTCCTGGGAAGGGGTCCACGCATCGGAAAAATTTGAGCAGCCAGATGTCTGGGCCGCTCACACGTTTTGGTCTGCGGCGGCTACACGCCACGAACATGTATACACAGAGGCCCTCCGATGAACTTTGCGTGTACCTTCCAGGAGGGTGGCGGTGTATATAAAACCGCTGGCTCTCAGCGGTGATAGATACACCGCCACCCTCTCCTGAGGCCCAGGAGCACTCTACTGGAGGGTGCCTGTGTGTATATATGTATGTCTGTCTGTCTCTGTCTGTCTGTCTCTGTCTGTCTGTCTGTCTGTCTTATGTATGTATGTATGTATGCATGCGTATGTGTATATAACGAGACCGGAGAACAACCCAAATGATAATCTGATTAGGGCTTTAGGGCTATGGGGCTATAAGGCTGTAGGGCTAGAAGGCTATGGGGCTATAGGCTACAGGGCCAGAGGGCCATAGGGCTATAGGGCTATTGGGCTGTAGGGCTATAGGGCTGTAGGGCTAAAGGGCTATAAGGCTGTAAGGCCATAGGGCTATCAGGGCTATAGGGCTGCAAGGCTATATGGCCATGGGGCTATATAGAGCTACCGGGCACCTGGGCACCCGGGCACCAGGGCGCCCAAGCACCCAGGCACACGGGCACCCGGGCACCCGGGCACCCGGGCACCCGGGCACCCAAGCACCCGGGCACCCCCGGGCACCCGGGCGTGCGGCGAAAATCGGCGGCAAACCTAACCTAACCATATGAATCCGCTAGGACCCCTACACAGGCAATCTCCGTTCCTTCCTTGGAGAAGGGTGAATGGAAAAGGAGAACGAGAAGGAACCGATGAGGAGGAAGAGAAAGAACGGAGAAGCAGAGAGAGGTATGATCTTGGATGGGGTGCAACCACATACATATATACATACATACATACATACATACATACATACAGACAGACAGACAGACAGACAGACAGACATATAGACATACACACATACATACATACATACATACATACAAACATACACACATACACACATACATACATACATACATACATACATACACATACATACATACATACGTACACACAGACAGACAGACAGACAGACAGACAGACAGACAGACAGACAGACAGACAGACAGACAGACAGACCGACAGACAGACAGACAGACAGACAGACAGACATACATATATGCATGCATGCATGCATGCATGCATGCATGCATGCATACATACATACATACATACATACATATATACACATATGCTTGTGTCACAGCTTGACTCGACCAGCGTTCGGGCGACGGCGTGTCGCGTCCGAGGCGAGTGGAGCCATTAAAGCAGGCGCGGCGGGAGGCGGAGAGGGGGCGCGGGGGGAGGGCGGGGAGACCGCTCTCGGAACACGCAGTCCCCGTGCGAACCCTACCCCTACCCCCCACGATTTTTGACGGGGGGTGGGGTTCACTTCGTTCGGGAGCTCCCGAGCGATGTGAACCCCACCCTCCCTTTCACAAGTCGTCGTGGGGGGCAGGGGTAGGGTTCGCATGTGGCCCCCTGCTTGAGACAGAAGAACATGCTTCACGAGCATGAGGCACTTCGCCGGCCGAAACAACTAGAACATCCAAGGGTACCCTCCCCGGGATGCACAAAAACACCAAACAAACACAGAAAAAACTAGGGTACCCTCCCCGCGCCAAAAAACAAAAATGATGCATCATCGGGGGACCTTGTCTGTCCCGTCGCGCCGCGATCCACGTCGAATCCGTGTCGGATCCGTGTCGAACGCGTCGAATCCGAGTCGAAAACGTGTCGGATCCGAGCCGACTCCACGTCGAATCCGCGTCAAACCCACGTCGGAATAATTCTAATCCTTTGGGCTTTGTCTGCCAGCAACTGCGAGGAGACGGAGCACAGGCAAGGATCCTGCCGTCGAGGTCGCCGCAAGGCACAGGCACGCTCAAGTCCGAGGGACAGGAAGGCCCTCAGACAAAATTATCAAACATGCTCCCGATTAGATTATGATGAGCAAGCTGGCAACGCCGAATATATGTAGAGACCCGCATCACCAAAGCTTTCTGTACCACTTCCCCGGAAGCCCGAACTTGGGCATTATGAAAGAGACGCGCCAGGGCCATACAACACTTGCGTGGATACTGCGCCACTTGTTTGGTTTTAAAACCGCTCCAGGGCAGGACACCCTAGAGCTGCTCGTGGGGCTGATGGGTACGCGAGCAAATCCCGCGCCTGGAGCCTATACGCCGGAGGGTCCCGGAACGGTCCAGGGTCGAGGCCACCGAACAAAAGGCCCGTGTCTTTTTTCCACGGCGCACCCCGCTGACACATCGAGGTAACATGGAAGCAGGCAGCGCGGCGACGCGCCAGGGCCTTAAAAGCGGGGTAGCAACCACAACCTGGAGGTTTTGGGGTTCTCGATACTCCAGGGAATACGCAACGGTAAGCTGGTGCGCGCAAGGGTAGCGACAAAGTTATTTAGAATGTTCGGCACATCGACGATTGCTTGCAACTGTGGCTTGAGATGCAGGGGGCCAAGGAGGTGGACATCAAATCGAACAGGAGGGGGCCCTACTCCATGGTCGCGGCACCTTGTTAGAAAATCGCAAGGAACGCCAAGGAGCCATCCTCTGATCAAGCCAGCGCGAGCCCACGACAGAATTTACGATCGATTGCGCGGGCGAGAGAGGTCACACTTGTCTCCCAGCGTGATGTCCCAAAGCAAAACAGGCATGCCAAGCTGGATAACGGCTTTGGCAAAGCCCCCTGTGCCCGAGGAAAAAATATAATTGCGCGACTGGCTCAGGGGCACCGCGCAGGCCTCGTCGTGGCGGCGCTGCGCGGCGGGCAACTTGTGGATATGTTCTGTCAGCCGTCCGCCTTTCTCGCACCCGCGCACGGAACTCCACGATTTCCAGCGGCCCGGGCGGCGGATCTGCCCCAGGTCGCGGAGCCCGGCGGCGCAGTCGCGGCTCGGGCCCGGGTGGCGCAGCTTGTAGACTTGGCGGGCCCCCAGCTCCGAGAGCCCCAGCGACCGCGCGGCCTTCCTCCAGGCATTGGCCACCTGGAGTTGGGAGGCCGCAAAGCGGGGCGCCCAGGGCGGGGCGCCTCCGCGGCCTCGCGCCGCCGCCGTCCCCATTAGGCCCTGGTCCAGGCCGACGTGCCTGTCCGGGTCCACCCGCACCGCCGCGTCGTACGCGCCTGTCTAAGAAACCTCCCCGATCTCCCGCGCGTGCAGCGTCGCAGAGAGGAGCCGATGCGCCCCCGAAGCCGAGGCGGCGGGCGGCGCAACGTCCTGCAGCCGCAACCCGTGGATCTCTCCTGGGCGGCCGTAGATCTCGAAGAAGAGCCAGATAACGTGCGCCTCCTGGGTGCTGCGCTGATGTGACAGGTAGTTCACAACCATGGCGACGACCTCGTAGGGCAGCGCCATGCGACTGCGGGGCGGCGCCAGGTTGCGCCAACCTCGGGCCGCCTGCTTGGCGAGCGGCAGGTCGCGGGGGCCCGTCTTGGCACAGCGCGGGTCCCGCCGCGCCGCCGCCGCGATCATGCGTCCGGTGGTAGCGCTGCTCGAATAACACGTTAATGTAGTCGCGCGCGGCGCGGTCCATCTGCGTCGGCTCAGTCGTGGCTCTGCGGCGCTGGCTGGCCCGCGCGTCGAAGCCTGTTAGCATGTTGGCGTAGGCCTGGCGGCCCGGGGCCGTCCTCGCTTACGCGGCGTTCAGCGCCGGCGTCCCCATCGGCGGCTGGATTAGCCGCGCCCGCTGCTGGGGGGTGAGCTGGGCGCTCGAGCCCTGGCGGCCCCCGGCAGAGGCCCGGAGGGCAGGCGAGGTCGCCGCGCCCGAGCTGGGCCCGCGAGCCGAGCGCGCGAGCAAGGGGGCCGCCGCCTGCTCGCTCAGCGCTGCCGCAGGTCCGTTGCGCGGACAGCCCTGGAGGAGCGCCGGCGCCATGTCTGCCTGCAGCGCGCTGATGACAAGGAGGAGGGCTACCAGCGACACGTGGAAATATACAAGGGGCACTTGGGCCGTGACGTGGCTGGCGACGGGAAGCAGGGCTGGCGCCCAAGACAACCTGGTGCTCACCCAATTCAAGACGGGCCGCGATG
>CAUYUJ010014363.1:247984-411817 GCA_963575745.1 Prorocentrum cordatum | reverse complement strand
GTGTGCGCCTCCTCCCCCGGGCCCTCCGCAAAATGCATGGCCGCGGCGCCGTCCGCTTGCACCACGCGGTACGCAGGCTTGCGGTGTACTGCGGCTGCAGCGTCACGTGCGCACCCGTGAGAGGCTCGGCAAATACCGCCGGGTACTGTGCCCCCTGCTCATGGGGATCGGGCTCTGGATCTGCCAGCGGCGCGAAGGGGCGCTGCCGGAGCGGACCCTCCATTGAGGGCTGCTGCTGCAGCATCGCCCGCTCCTCTGCGAGATCGACGTTCATCATGGCGGCAACCTGATTCCGCAGCTCTTCTGTGGACAATTTGTGTCAGCACGAACGGCGCGGCGCCCCGCGTCGTACGCCTTCTTGCAAAACTTCCCGAGCTGACGACGCGAGGCGCCAGCGATGGTATTGTCCTTCAATTGGAGGTCGCTCTCCTCTCGCTTCCCGTCCGCGAACGCGCGAGTTCGATCCCGCGGGCCGAGCGGGAGCGGCGGCAGCCGGTCCGATCCGTGCAAGCCCAGCTGCCGGCCCACCTCCTCCGCCGCGTCGAACTGCACGCTGCCGACCCTGGCGAGCACGGCCTCCCTCCACTTCCTCCGACGCTCCTCGAGGCCTTCGACGTCCCCCGCGCGCAGCCTCGCGAGGAACGCGCCAGTCATCGGGTGCAGGCGCCACAGGTGGATGTGCGGATGGATGCCGCCGCGCCCCTGCGACTCCACGGGTCCGAAGAACGCGCGGACGAGCCCGAAAGCTCCACACGCCCCCGTGGCGGCCACGCCGTCGGAGACGCCCGTGGCCCCGCGCTGCCGCGTGACGCCGACGACATGCTCCAGGAACAGTTCCAGCATGAGGTTCGTGACCATGGCCTGCGACACCGGGTCAGCGGCCACCCGCCGCAGCATGTCCCGCGTCGAGGGCATCACGGGAGCAGTCTCCTCCAGCAGCCGCCATTGCTGTACGGAGGCGCCCTCGTACATCAGGGACACCATCAGGTTCCGAGTGTCCGCGATGTTCGGCGTCGTGAACACCAGGGCGGCCCGAAGAGCCGGGTGTAGCTGGTACTGATGTGCCGCAGAGTGGTCCGGTGCGCGTCGGAGCCGACGACATCGCGGTTGCTGAGCAGCATGCTGCGCAGCGCGCTCTTGACGTTCCGGGGCACGCCCTCGAGGCCCAGGGCCTGCTTGATGCCCGCCCCCCTGCCGAGCACGGCCACGACCTGCGCCAGATCCTCTGGCGTCAGTGCGGCGAGGTCCGCGACGCTTTCCCCCAGGCGCTGCTTGCGCACGAATAACCTGGCCGACTGAATGATAGCCTTTCTGCGCCAGAGGCAATACTGGGCCGTGAGCAGGTCAGCGTGGCGACGCCAGCGCGGCACGGGCGAATCAGACGCGGCAGGCGCCCGTGCAGCGTCGGGCGCGGGCGCCCGCGCAGCGTCGGGCGCCGAGACGTCGTCGGGGACCTCGTACTCGAGCTCCTCGCGAGCCATGAGGCACCTGCACCACTCGTCGTACGTCAACTTCGCCTCCCTCTCGAGTCCGAAGACGCCGTCGCCGTACGGAAACGCGACGGGGTCGAAGGCACTCCAGAAACCGGGGGAGAACATGCTGACAGGCTCGGTTCCAGTGGGCACGACGACCCGCACCGCGCGCCTCGCCGGCCCGCCCTCAGCGCCCCCGGCCGGCGCGCCGCCGCCGCCGGAGCCGCCGCTGGCCGCGCGCTTCCCGGCAACTCCCGGAGGAGGCCGCGTGGCCTGAATCTTCTGCTCCGTCTGCTCCAGCTTCTTCGTGAGTGCCTCCTTCTTGCAGTTGGTGAGCGCCTTCGCAGCCTTGTGGGCCTCTTTCGCGGCCTCCGCCAAGCGCTGGTCGGAATCTCGGTCCTGGAAATTCTCCATGCCGTCGAACTGCCGCGTCAGTGCCTCCACACGCCGCTTCTCGCGCGCAGTCACCTCCGCCTTCTGGAGGCTGAGGTGCACGTTCTGCCACTGCTTGTCCAGGTCGGCCAGCATGTCGGCGTCCGCGACGGCGGCGCAGTACTCGCCCTCTTCGACACCCTCGCCGCCCTCTCCCTCACCAGCCTCGCCCTCGTCGCCCTCTGAGTCCTCCCCGCCAGCGCCAGCAGCGTCCTCACCGGCGGGGTCCCCGCCCCCGCCCCCTGCCTCGCCCCCGCCGTCAGCCGCCGCGTTCGCTTCGCCCTCCGCGCTCGCAGCGCCTGCACTCGTCCGCTTCGGCGGGGCCGAGCCCGCGCCGGGCTGCACGGCATCGGCCGGGCCCTCCTGGCGAGCGTCGCCGCCCTTACCCCCCACGGCAACGCACGCCGCGAGACAGCGAGGCAGGCCCAGGAGCGAGGAGCCGTCGCCATCGCCGTCGCCCTCGGGGTCCGCAAAGTTTTGCGCGGCATCTTCGTCCCACCGCACCGCGGCGCACTGCTCGTTCGTGTCGCGGAGGTACTCGTAAGCGCGCTTGAAATCGGCGAGGGGCACGCCGAGCTCCTCCAATAGCGCCTTCTGCAGGGTGGCGGGGTCGGACCCCGCGAAGACAATCTGCACGAACGCGACGAGGTCGCTCTCCCGCGGCGGCAGCGACAGCACCTGCCGACCGCCGTCCGCCTGCGGGAACGCCACGAAGTTCCCCACGTACGCCTTGATCTTCTCGTCGAGTGGAGCCCACTGGCCAGAATCGGCCTTGCAGTTGAACCGCCGCACGATGCCCCGCGCGATGGGCAGCAGAAGCTTCGCGCCCAGCGTGAGATTCCGCAGCGGCGGTGGCAGCCGACCGATCCAGAGATCGTTGGCCAGCGCGCAGGGCGGCATCGTGGGCAACCTCTGGGAGAGCGCGCCGTGACACCCTGCGCAGATGGGCACCTTCTGCTTCGCGTCGGCCACGAGCACCCCGTCTGACTGGCGCCTGTCAATCTTGAAGCACTTCTTGTGCAAGAGCCACAGCTTCCCGTCTTGGCCAGGGTCGCGCACTGCGGACGCCTCCAGCTCCTCGAGGGGGATGCCGCCCGGGCGCTCGACGCCGTTGGGGCCCTCGCGCACGAAGCGCCACCGGGCGTGGTACCGTGCCGGGTCCAGCAGCGCGTGGGCGCGCTGCCGCTGCGTCAGGCGCATGGCCTGCGCCTGCGCGCCCGCGGCCTCGGATGCCTCCCTCTTCTCTCGCCGCCTCGAGCTCGGCGCGCGCGGGCCGCTTCGGCACCTCGTCGCAGAGCAGCGAACGCTCCCCGGCGCCGTCCGGCTGCTGCCAGAAGTGCACGCGCTGCAGCTCGTCCGCCCAGTGGAGACGAGCGCAGACGCAGCAGGCGACCCTCGAGCGCACGGCGCGGCGACTCTGCCCGGGCTCGGGCCCCTCGGCGTCCGACGCCGCCGGAGCATCGCCCAGCGCGTCCACGTCCACGGGCGGCACGTCCACGCCCCCGGGCGGCACGGCCCCGTCCGTGCCAGGCGGCTTCCACCAGGCGCGCGGCGCGTCCGGCGCGGCAGCGGCGGCGGGGGCCTCCCCCGAGTCGACGGGCGCTGCGCAGGCCGGCCAGTCGTGAGACCCCGTGACGAAATGCTCAGAGAAGGCCTCCACGCACTGCCGCCACTCCTGGGGCCTCACGGGCCGCACGTCGTCGTCCTGCTGCGGCCACTGCTCGGCCAGGTAGAACATGCGCTTCCTGTACTCCGGCCACCCGTGGTGGTCCTTGTGCACGTGCGTCATAAAGCCGGCATGCGTGGCGAAGTTCTTGTCGCAGAGGCGGCACGGGAACGGCGGGAGAGCCTCCAGCAGGGCCTCTTTGAATGCCCGCAGAGGACGGCGATCGCCAAGAGGCAGATGCACATACTTCGGCTGGAGCCTTGGCACGCGCGCCTTGCGAGCGGCAGCGACGGCCGGGGTCGGCGCGGGCGGAGCGCCGCCGGCCTGCGTCTCGCGCTTCCGCGCCTCCTTCACGGCCAAGCCATACCGTTCCGGGCACTCGCGCGTCAGGGAGCTGTGGCGCTTGTCCGGGTCCCACTCCCCAAAGGGTCGCTGCTCGGGTCTGCCGTGGCTCCCACAGAACTCTCCCTGACCCTTGCACGGGTTCCTGCTGCACTGCCAGAGAACGCATCCGCCGTTGTACGGGCGCCAGACGCGCGCGACGCACCTGCCAGCGACGCACGGCGCGGGGTCCAGGAGCCAGGCCAGCAGGGTGCCCTCCTCGCTCACGTGGGGGTCATCCAGAGCCACGTTCACCTCCACGTCCCCCGCTCTCACTGTCTTCCCTGCGAGACGCTCCTCCTCTTCCTTCCGCAGCCGCTCCTGCTGCAACCGCTCCAGGTCTTTTCTCGCCGCCCCGCGAGTCCGCGGGGCTCGCCCCTCGGGAGCTGGCCTCTTGGGTCCGCCGCCGAGCAGCCGACCCGCGCCCCCGCCCGCGGCACCGCCCGCGCCCCCGTCGCCGTCGCCGGCCGCGCCACCGTCGCCCGGCCCCTGCGCACCAGAGCCGGACCCCGACGCGGGCCCCCCGCCCGCGCCGCCGCCCGAAGAGGACCCGCCGCCGCCGCCGCCGCCCCCGGAAGAGTCGTCGCCGCCGCCCCTCCTCCCACCACCTCATCCCCGCACCCCGCCAGACGCAGCCATTCGCGGCATGTCCGGTCCAGCCACCAGGGCACGATTTTCTCCGAGTACTTCTTCGCCACCTTTGCAACATCACGCGCGAGTCTCGTTTCCTCCTCATCGGGCTGCCCGCGCCGATCGGCGAACGCGTCCGGCCAGACACCGCCGTGACGGGCACGGAACTTGTGAAGAGCAATCAGAACGTCCCTGTGCTTGTCTGCAGCCTCGGCATCCTCCTCGAGCGCGGCGAGCAACGCGGGGGTCCTCTCGAGCGCGGCGAGCAGGCGCTGCTGGTCCAGGTCCCAGCGCCCCGCGGCGAGGTTCCACGTGAAGCCCAAGTCCGCCCGCTCCTAGCGCGCGAAGGTCGCCACCTGCCGCGCCGCCTGAGGCTTCAGCTTGACGAGCTGCATCCAGACGGGCCTCTCGGGGATCGCCTGCGGCTTCAGGTCCGCCAAGTACACGGGCGGGACAGCACAGGAGGCCTGCCGCGCGCCCTCGGCGGCCTCCACCCTGTACATGATGTCGCGGTCGCCCTCCAGCTTCTGCAAGCGCGCGGCCAGGGCGACACCCATGCGAGCGACGCCGCCGCGCGCGCGGCACCAGGCCCGCAACAGCCAGAGCTCCGCGGGCACGTCGCCCGGCTCGCCCGTGTAGTAGCCGCGCCGCCCCTGGGGGAACGTGTCGGCGGGGAAGCCCGACTCCACGGCCTCGGAGAAGAACGCGCCACCATGGCCGGCCCACGATTTCGGAATACCGAAGACGCGCGGCCACGGCGCCAGCCTGCTCCCGTCGGGCCCCGCGCGCTGGTACCAGGGCTCCAGAGCGCGTCGCTGGTCGAGGTGCACGCTCGCTTCGCAGCTGTCCTGGTGGAAGCACTCGTCCTCCAGCAGCAGACCACGGAACTCAGCGAATCCGTTCTCCCCCCTCGCCGCGCACCGGGCCGCCTGCGCGCGCTTCCTGGCGCGGGCGCGCTCCGCCTCCACCGCCTCGCGCTGCGCCGCCTGGCTAGGCAGCTTCTTCGGCGCGAAATGCAACCTCTTACACAAACCACCGACCTCTCCGTCGGACAGCTCCCGCGCGCTCTCGAAATCCTGCTGGCACTTGTAGCAGAGGAAATCGGAGGGCAGGCGCAGGAGCACGCTGCCGTGCACCGGGGCGCCAGGAGCGCCGTCCCGCCGCGCCTGCTCTGCATGCCGCGCCTGGCGCGTCGCCTCGCGCACCCCCCCGGGCCTCCAGACCTCTTTCTCGGCGGCGTCCAGCGACGGCAGCAGCGGCGCGCGGACCGGCCCCGGCTTGCCGTCGTCGCGGAGCGGCGCGCGCCAGCGCAGCGGCTCGCGACGGCAGCAGACCCAGACCTCGCGCTCCACGCCCTCCTGCTCGAGCCGTTGGAGCAAGCGCTGCCACTGCTCCCAGGGCTCCCGCACGTCCGAATTGGGCACGGGCGTGCGGCGCAGCAGCCCGGGGTCGGCCTGGCGCAGGCGCCGGATCGCCTGCGACCGCGCCACGTTGTCCTGCGCCGTGGCCGCGTCGAGTCCCAGGGCGACGACCCGCAGCCGCTCCAGCTCCGCCACCTGCCGCTGCAGCTCCGCGTCCGGGGCCTCCCCCGCGAAGAACCTGGGCAAGACAGGCACCGACGACAGCATGCAGGTCGCCAGCACGCACCGCACGAAATCCTCGTGCTCGTCGTCGATGCTCGCGGGCAGCTCCTCCTCGTCCGCCATGCCCAGCGGCTCTTCCTCCGCGTCCGCCATCTCTGCGTCTCCCTCCTCCTGCTCCCTCCGATCCTCGTCGCCCTGCTCCTGCTCCTGCTCCTCCTGCTCCTGCTCGTCCTCTTCCTGCTCCTCTTCCTCCTGCTCCTCCTCTTCCTCCTCCTCATCCTCCTCCCCGAGCGCCTCGCGGCGCGGCTCTTCGGCCGCCGGGGCGGCCAAGGCTTCGCGGACCCGCCTGTCTTTGGCCAGGGCAACGAAGACGTCGAGCCCGAGCGGGGCGCCCTGCAGCGTTCGCGGACGGGAAGCGAGAGGAGAGCGACCTCCAATTGAAGGACAATGCCATCGCTGGCGCCTCGCGTCGTCAGCTCGGGAAGTTTTGCAAGAAGGCGTACGACGCGGGGCGCCGCGCCGTTCGTGCTGACAACAAATTGTCCACATAAGAGCTGCGGAATCAGGTTGCCGCCATGATGAACGTCGATCTCGCAGAGGAGCGGGCGATGCTGCAGCAGCAGCCCTCAATGGAGGGTCCGCTCCGGCAGCGCCCCTTCGCGCCGCTGGCAGATCCAGAGCCCGATCCCCATGACCAGGGGGCACAGTACCCGGCGGTATTTGCCGAGCCTCTCACGGGTGCGCACGTGACGCTGCAGCCGCAGTACCGCCGCAAGCCTGCGTACCGCGTGGTGCAAGCGGACGGCGCCGCGGCCATGCATTTTGCGGAGGGCCCGGGGGAGGAGGCGCACACCTGGGCGCGCTGCTTCGCGCGGGACGCGCGCAAGTGTATCTTCCGGAGCCACCTGCACAGGTGCGGTCCCACGTGCTGGAAGCACAAGACGAACGACGACGTGCCTCAGGACTGCAAGGTGTGCCGGCTCGGCTTCTACCACGAGTACGAGACTGCGGTGTACAGCCACCCGTCCAGGACGCGTCCGGCGGCCTCCTTCGTCTGGCGGCGCCTGCGCAAGGGGAAGGATTTGGTGCTTCCGGAAGATGCGAAGGTTCAGTGCGCGTGCGGTCCGTTGGAGGAGGGGCAGTGGAACCCGCCTGGCGAGCACCTGGATCTGGACGACGTTCCGGCTGAAGGCTACGGCCCGTGGCCGCACCGCTGCAACCGGTACGGCAGAGCTGGTCGCGTCGACGTGGTGCGGTACCACCCGTGCCACGGGAGCACGAACCCTGTGGGCAGGTGTGTCTGCGGAGCAACCTGGACGTCCAGTGTCTGGACCGCGTGGTGCTCGACCTGCCCGGCGACGACAGCGTCGAGAGCGCGCCCGCGGCCGACGGCGACCCGGGCGCGCCGCCGCCTCCGGAGCCCGGTGCGTTCGCCGAGCCGGTCGGCGACGCGTCGGAGGCGCTGGCTGGCGCCGAGACTGGCGGCACCGGTTGCGACGAGGGCACCGGGCAGAGCGGAGGTTTTACGTGTTCAGGGGTGTCGGCCGCAACGCGCGGCGGGGGCGGAGCGGGCGAGGGGTCAGCGCGCGCGGCTGCGGCGGGGGGCGGGCGCGTGCCCGTGGGGCGCCGCCTCGGCCTGCCCAGGGGAGGAGGTTTGCTCGGCGGGGCGCCGACCACGATGGACGATCCCAACGCGGGGGATATCTGGGGCTTCAGAGAAGAGGATGACGAGCCGTGGGATTTGGCCGATGCGTATGGCCTGGATTCGCCGCCTCCGCCGACGCCAGAACAGCGCGGCGTCGAGCAGGCAGTCGGGCCACCAGAGTTCAGCGCGGCTTCGTGTTACGACGGCAGCCGGCCGGGGTTCGTGTTCAAGAAGGGGGAGCAGGGCCTGGGCTACTACAGCGACCGGCGCGCGGAGCGCGAGCTGCCAGAATCAGCCGTCGAGACAGAGCCGAGGTCGCGGGCGCCAGGCCGCGCCGCGTCGCGCGCGGCGGCGTCTGGCAGCCCTGCATCGAGCGCGCCCGCGTCGCCCGCCGCCGCTGCAGCTGCTGGCGCGAGCGGCAGCGGTCCGCCCGGCAGCCTGCGGGAGCAAGTGTTGCACTCGCTGGAGGCCGTGTTCATGGACGCCATCAATATGGCGCACTACCAGACGGACTACACGACCAAGGCGGGGCCGATCGCGGGAGACCTCGGAGTGCTGCACGCGCAGAGCACCGGGTTGGAGTGGCTCCGACTCCAGCAGAAGGCGGAGCGGGAGGCGGATGAGGCGGCGGAGGCGGAGGGCGAGGAGGACGTCGACGGGGCCCGGCCGCTGCTGCCGCTCGTCGCAGCGGCTGGGGCGGAGTGCTCGACTCTGCCAGGCGAACTGTCATCAAGCTCACGACCAGCTCGCACCGGGCGCTCCTGAAGAAGCTGCCCGAGATGATGTTTCAGAGGCAGTATGGCCACGAGTACTATTGCTCTCATCACACCTGGACTTTGTATTGCAAGGGGATCGTGGCGCTGGCGTTCCAGGCAAGCTCCGCCGTTCATCACAAAATGGACGACTTCTGGACGGACCCGCGCGCAGACCAAATCGAGGTGGACCAGCTGGCCGCGGGAGAAGAGGACGGCGAGGGGGGGGGGGCGGCATCGTGGATGCGCTGGGCGACGGGCGCGCAAGGCTGCACGCCGAGGTCGTCGACGGCGTTGTCGGGGAGGGCGCGGCCGCCGGTACTGCTGGGGAGGGGAAGCCCGAGCAGGAGCAGCAGCAGGCGGTGGAATGCAAGGCGCGGCTGGACCACGACATGAAGATAAACTGGCTGCATCGTGGCGACAGGGGCCCCCTGAAGTCCATGGACATGTACCATTACGCCATGTACGTGTACACGGCGCAGGCCAACCCGCTCCACTTCGACCCGCAGGACTTCGAGACGTACGCGTTCGCGGGCACGCACCCAACTGCCACCTTCCGAGTGCAGAAGCTCCGCGTCGGCGCGCCGTTCAGGGTGCCCAAGTTCTTCGGCTTCGCGATGCCATCGAAGGAGAAAGAGGCAGAGGTGAACGCGCTGTTCAAGTCTGTGATCTTTCGTCCGTTGCAGCCTGCTGAGAAGGGGGCTGCGGCCTGGGCGCCCTACAGGGCCGGTGTCGACGCGTCTGGGAAGCATAAGCCTGCCTGGGAGGAGTGGTGGGCCAAGCAGTTGGCGTTGTCCAGGCAGTGGGAGGAGTGCGAGCGGCGAGCTGGAAAGTGGTTCACGATCGAGGACATCGATCTGAACCGGGGCTCAGAGGATGGCCTGAGCCATTTTGCACAGCGCCCCAGCGCCGCCGAGTTCATGGCACGCTGGACCGTGCAGGTCGCGACGAACCTCGACGTGGAGGCGGAGGCGAAGGAGCGGCCGCGAACCAAGGTCCGTCTGGAGTCCAAGGACTTCGAGCAGTCTGCTGAGCTGGAGGCAATGGGAATCGGCTTGCGGGGAGGCAGACGAGGAGGGGGGGGCGGGCGCCGGCGGCGGAGCGCTGGGCGGTTTTGCTCAGGAAGTGGACGAGGGCGAGGCGGACGAAGCGTGGGCGGCGCACCGACAGATGCCCGCGCACGCCTTGAAGGATAGCGAGGTGCCCGCGGTGGCCCAGTTGGAGCTCATTCGTGGGTCGTCACAAAGCTTGGTCTATAAGAATATCTTCCTGGACGGCTATGCGAAAGACCATAAGCCGCAGCCTGCTGCCGCGAGTAGTGGAGGGCAGACTGGCTTCGGCGGTCTCGAGTTGGACGACTCTCAGTTCGAGGTGGGCAAAGCGCAGCAGAAGGAGGCGTTCCGATACAGGAAAAAGGGAGCTGAGGTCTTGTCTGGGGATGGCGACGGGCGGAGCGGCCTCGCGGGTTCGGCGCCTGCCGTGCTCGCGCCTGGTCGGCCGCCGGCGCCCGCGGTTGCCGGCGACGAGGAGCGGCCGCCGCGGGCGCGCGACATCGCGCAGAGGCTGTTTGACGAGTGGGCGACCAGGGCGGACAACCCCGTGACGTTCAATAAGGAGCAGAAGGCGGTGGTCGCCCTGGTCGTGGGCCAGGTGGAGGCCATCGTGGCATACGAGGAAGATCTGCGCAGCGGAAAAAGCCCTAAGCCGGTGGAGCAGATGGCTCTCCTGTTGCACGGGGAGGGCGGGACGGGGAAGACGGAGGTGGTGAAACTGCTGCGACGTCTGCTCAACGAGGTGTTCGGCGCGGGATCGGAGATCGCCGTGGCCTCGTCGAACAGCGCTGCGCGCGTCATCGGGGGGGAGACGATCCACAGCGGCTTCGGGCTGAGCGGCCAGCAGGACATGACCATCGCTAGGCTCTCGGGGCAGAAAGTCGATGACATCGTGGACCGCATGAACGACCTCAAGGCCGTCATCGTGGAGGAGGTGTCCATGGTGCCGCCCCAGCTTCTCGGCGCTGCATCGTTTCGCATGTGCAAAGCCCGTAAGGCTCAGTATAATTGCGATGTGGACCTTTACATGGCGCGGGGGCACATGTTCGGGAAGGCTCCGATTGTCATGTTTCTGGGTGACTTTTATCAGCTGGGGCCGGTGAGCGGCAAGGGCAGAAGGTCTTCTTTGCTGCAGCGTGAGTCGCCCGAGGCGCCGGGCAGTGCAGTCCATATTCTTGGACGGCGTCACCCACGCGATGTTTCTGTACGAGACGCACCGCTTCAAGGACCTTCTCGTTACTCCGCACGCGCCCTGCCCTTTCATGCCCGGGTTCTTGAAGACCATGAGGCAGGGCAAAAAGTTTACGGCCGAGCAGAAAAGGATGGTGCAAAAGTGGGTGGTCCGACCCGGTAAGAACGACAAGCGGCTGCAGGACCCCCATGTCAAGGACGGTTTCGAGATGGGCATCGCCTGGGAGGCCGTGCACAGGCAGATGCAGTATCGGGCCGTGCGAGAGGCCAGGGAGAAAGGGCAGATGCTGCTGTACGTGCAGGCCGTGGACCTGCCTCCAAGGCCCTTCGATGAGGAGCATTACAAGGCCATGCTGCAGGTGCCGAACGTGAACAACACTGGTCACCTCATCGGCATGTGCCCGCTGTACATCGGCATGCGTGTGCGTCTGAACGTGAAATTGTCGGCGAAGCACCAGATCGTCCAGGACGCCGTGGGGGAAGTCGTGGACGTGAGGTTCCACCCGCGAGAGTTCGAGACGCCAGACGCGGATTGGCGCGAAAAGAAGCTTCACGCCGCCCACCGGCTCGGTTATTATCGATGCAAGCGTTTACCGCGCTGTGTCCTCGTCAGGTTTGATGGCCTCGAGAAGGACTTTGGGTTCGGGGACGGGGTCGTGCAGATCGCGCCGCACAGGGCGTCCTGGGAGTGGAACCATCACTACCAAGACGATGGCGAGCGAAAGCTTCGGAAAGTGAAGGTTACGAGGTACCAGATCCCGTTGCTGCCAGAGAAAGTTCGCACCGTGCAGACGGCGCAGGGCCTGGGCATGGATGCGGCCACCATGGTGCTCCAGAAGCCCATGAACATGGGCGCCGATGACTGGTGGCTGCACCTGTACGTCATGCTCAGTCGCGTTCGCGTGGCCCATCGCGTCCTCGTCTACAACCTGCCGCCCTGGGACATCCTGCAGCGGGGCCCGCCCCAGTACGTCCGCGACGGGGTCCAACGCTTCGAAAACATGATTTTCAAAGCGAGTTACGAAATCGCCAAGCAGAGGGCGCGCGAGTACGGCTGGGACGTGGGGGATGGGCCCGCGGCACGGGGCGCCCCGGAGTCGAGCTCGGCGCCCGCGCCGCCGACGGTGCCGCGGGCGTCGCCGCTGGGCCCGTCTCGTGCCGCGGGGAGCTCAGCGGGCGTCGTTGAGGAGGCAGGCGACGACGATGACGACGCTGACGGATCAGCTCCTTCGGACGGGGAGGCGGCCCCTGCGGCGTCTGTGCATACGCCTCTGCCCTCGCACGCGCTGCGCCCGGGCCAGGCTCTGACGGTGCCACCGGCATACATTGCGCCGGACGCAGGGCCTGCGGGGCGGGGCAGGGGCCGCGGCCGCGGCGGTGACGCGACGGGGACCGGAGATGCGGCGGCGGCATCGTCGACGGGGAGCGCTGTTTCGCGGGGGCGTGGGCGCGCCGGTGGCGGCCGCGGTGCTGGTAGGGGCACCGTAGTGCCGAGGGATCTTTGGGGGGACATGTTTCGCACGGCGGCGACTGTTGGTGATGGTGCAGAGCCGCCAGAGCTGCGCCCGCTGGACCGGGATCTGTGCATGGCAGCCTACGGCGTGTCCCAGGAGGAGGTTACCAGGGAGCTGCAGTGGCGCTGCGGCCGCGGCTCTGGCGTGGGCATCGCAAACCTCGGCAACACTTGCTTCGTGAGCGCAGTCGCGCAGGTGCTGCTGCGCCTGGCTCCCTTCCGTCGGCTCCTCCACGAACACGACCAGAATTGCCCTTTGAACGCAGCATCTTGCGCGGCGTGCGCGCTCGGAGCTCAGGCCACGGCTCTCTCTGTCCAGGGCGAGGGGGTCGACACCGACGCGCCGCTGGCAGTCGCCGCGCGCGCGGGGCTTTTTGGTGAGCGAGAATTCACAGAATTCGATCAGCAAGGGAGACCGAAGCAATGCGACGCGTCAGAGTTCTTCCTGGCCGCCCTCCATGCCGTTACCGAGACCGAACACCCCGTTTGTACCGCAAGGGGGCCTCACGGGCAGCGCAGTGTGCTCCAGCAGCACGTCTGCGGCATTGCGTTTCGGCAGCGGAGGCGATGCGCCGCGTGCACAGCAAGTTCGGACAAGGGGGAAATTAAGACGTTTCTGAAGGTGGTGCCTTCCGAATTGCTCGGCCCCGACCACCGGGGGCCGTGCGATCTGGAGGACTTGATCCGGCTGGGATTAAGGCATGTCGGTGAGCCAGGGCAAGGATGTCCGGCGCACGCTCACCTCGATGATGCTCAGAGGGCGGCGGCCGGGGTCTGTCAAGGCATCAGGGTATATACAGGCAATCGCTGGGAGCGGTCGCCGCCGGTGCTCTTCGTGATCGTGGAGCGGGTGATAGGCCAGTGGTACGACAGACGCCCTGTGCGCTTTCCTCAGATTCTGCGGCCTGTGGATGCCGAGTGCGAGTACGATTTCTCGGGGGTCGTGGTGCACCAGGGCGAAAGCGCGACAAGCGGACACTATTATGCGTATGCATCCGTGGGCGTGAACGAATACGCCAAATTCGACGACAGTACTGTCCAGCTCCAGACTTGGGCGCAGATCGCCGGAAACCACCAGGTGCACATTGGCGCCTATGTGTTTGCGTATGTGCGCAGGGCGGGTCCGCGGGGCGGAGGCGGCGGGCGCGCGGCGGCGGGGTCTGCGGGGGGCGCCAGCGGCAGCGCTGGTGCGGGACCGTCTGGTGCGCCGCCGGCTCCGCCGACTGCGCCTCTCGGGCATGCAGGCGGGCGCGCGGCGGGGTCTGCGGGGAGCGGAAGCGGCGGCGGCGGCGCTGCTTCCAGCGCCACTGCCGCGCCGTCTGCGCCGCCGAGTGCGCCCGCCGGGCAGCTGGCGTCGGGGGGCGAGCCACCGGGCAAGCGGCGTCGGGCGGGTGGCGGGGATCCTGGCGCTGGCGACGGGGACCCTGGCGCTTCGGGGCAGCCGCAGCCGCCATCGCGCAGGGGCAAGAAGCGCGGGCTGTCGCCGCCAGCTCCGGGCCGCGCGGGCGACGAGGACGACGACGCTGGCAGGGCCGCTGGCGTTTCGTCCGCGGACCAGGTGCCTGCTGGAGTCCAGCCAGGCGCGGGGGCGTCGCTCGCGGGGGACGAATGGCGTCGCTTTACGCCAGAAAACAGTGACACCGCTAAGTGCATGGCTCGTACCTGGGCGAACGGAGCTGGCGGACAATGCCGGAGCGCGCCAAAGCAGGGATGCGGGGATTTCTGCGGGCAGCATTTCCAGCAGCAACACAGAGATGGTTGGCATTGGCGTGTGGACGGGCCCATCCCGGAGAGAAAGTTGAAGGCGTTCAGGAATAAGCAGGCAGGCGCGGCGGCGCCCGCGGCCGAGGCTGGCGCGATTGGCGAGGGCGCGGGGCGGGCCGCGGTCGTCACGCGAGCAGGCTCTGGGTCTGCCAGCGGAAGCGGGCGGGGGGGTGCGGCGCGTGTAGAGGCGGCTCCGGAGGGAGGGCATGCAGGCAAGGCCCCGCGCGCGGCGCCCGCGGCCGAGGCTGGCGCGAGTGGCGCGCCCGCGGGGGGGCCCGCGGAGGGGCGATCCGCCAGGGTGCCCGCCAGCGATGGCGTCGCCGCGAGGGCGCCGACAGGGGGCGGCGACGGTGCTGGAGGGGCTGGCGCGCCCAGTGCGGCCTCGGCCCTGTCGTCGGGCGGTGAGCGCGGGGAGCGTGGCAGCCGCGCGAGCACGCGGGATATCGCCGCCGCTGCTGCGGAGGATCGCGCGCGGCAGGAGGATCCTGAAGAGAGGCGGCAGCGCCTGGCCATCGCCGAGCACAACCAGCGGCAGGACTTGATCGGAGAAGTCGTTGGAGCTCTCGTAGTGCGTCGGCTGGACGTGCCCGTCGGCATTGGCAAGTGGCCTGAGGAGAGGCTGCGACAGACGTTGCGCCGCCTGCGCGGGGGTGGAGATGACGAGCCAACGATCGTGGCGGTGTCGGACGCGGCTCTCTGAGAGCTGCGCCTCGTGTGCAGCGGCGCTCGCCGGCCCTGGGTGTGCCGTTGACAGAGCTCTGCCGTTCAAGCGCAGCGGGCGCTTGGGCTGCCACTGGAGGTTGGCACGGGCGCCCTGTAGGCGCGTCCGTCTTGCATGTGTGCTCTTGTTTGTCTGTGTGCATGAGGATGTTTTGTCAGTGCGTGAGTGTGTGTGCGCTGGCGTGTGTCTGTGTTTGCCTGTGTGTCTGCTGGCGTGTGTGTGTGTGTGTAAGTGTGTGTGTGTGGGTGTCTTTGTGTCTGTGTGTTTGTGGCTCTGTTTGTGTGTCTGTCTGTGTGTCTGTCTGTGTGTCCGTGGGTATGTGTGTGTGTGTCTGTCTGTGTGTCTGTATGCATCTCTGTTTGTATCTCTGTTTGTGCGCGTGTCTGTTCGTGTGTGTGTAAGAGTGGGCGCGTGTGGATGTGAGTGTGCTCGAGCGTGTGTGCGTGTGTGTGTGTGTGTGTGTCAGTGTGTTTGTGTGTGTCTGGTGTGTTTGTGTGTTTGTGTGTGTCCGCGGTGTGTGTGTGTGTGATATGTGTTGAGTGTTTGTGTGTGCGCGTTTGCGCGTGGGTGTCGACCTTTGCGTGTGGATGTGTGTGTGCGTGTGTGTGTATGTGTGTATGCGTGCGTGTGTGTGGAGCATGCTTGCGTACGTGTGCGACGCGGCGCGCTCCCTGAGGAAAAGTGTGTCTGCCCGTGTGTGTGCGTGTGTGTGTGTGTGTGGGCGCATGGCGCTGGCACCCCCGCCCCGTCCTGCCCCTCCTCCCCCTCCACCCCTCTCCCCGGCGCTCCGCGAGGGCGGAGTGGCTGGAGTGGAGGGAGGGCCGGCCCCAAAATGGGGCGGTGCCTCCCCCCTCCGGAGCGCCGGCGGGGAGGGCGGGGGCGCGTGGGGGGGGCTTGGGGGCGCGGTGGAAGAGTGCGCTGACCAGTCGGGGAATGAGTCTGTCACCGCGTTGTGTGTGTGGTGTGGGTGTGTGCGTGTGTGTGTGTGTGGTGTGTGTGTGGGTGGGTGCGCGTGTGTCTCGTATGTGTGTGTGTGCCCCTGCGTGTGTCTGGGTGCACATGCGTGTGTGTGTGTGTGTGTGTGAGTGTGTGTGCGTTTGCGTGTGGACGTGTGTGCGCTTGTGTGTATGTGTGTATGTGTGCGTGTGTGTAGAGCATGCTGGCGTACGTGCGTGTTCTTGTGTATGTATGTATGTGAGTTTGTCCGTGTGTGTACGTGTGTGCGTGCTTATGCGCGTGTGCATGCGTGTGTGATTGGCTCTTTGCTATCCTGTGTCTGTGTTCGTTTGCGCATGTGCCGCCGTCCGCGCGCCCCCTCCTCCCCCCTCGTCCCCCTCGGGCGCTCCGCGAGGGCGGAGTGGTTGGAGTGGAGGGAGGGCGGGCCACAGAATGGGGCGGTGCCTCCCCCCTCTGGAGCGCCGGCGGGGAGGGCGGGGGCGCTCCGTGCCCCCCGTGTGTGTATGTACTCTTGTGATCCGCGTGCGTGTGCGTGTCCGTGTGTGTGATATGTTGTGTGTTTGTGTGTGTGTGCGCGTTTGCGCGTGTGTGTAGACCTTTGCGTGTGGATGTGTGTGTGTGTGTGCGTGTGTGTGTGTGTATGTGTGCGTGTGTGTGTGTGTGGAGCATGCTGGCGTATGTGTGTTCTTGTGTATGTATGTGTGTTTGTGTGTGCGCGTTTGCGCGTGTGTGTGGACCTTTGCGTGTGGATGTGTGTGTGCGTGTGTGTGTATGTGTGTGTATGTGCGCATGTGTGTGGAGCATGCTGGCGTACGTGTGTGCTCTTGTGTATTAGTCTGTGTGTGTCCGTGTGTGCGTGCCTATGTGCGTGTGCTTGCTTGTGTGATTGCCTCTTTGCTATCCTGCGTCTGTGTTCGTCTGCGCATGTGCGTGTGCGCGTGCGCGCGCGGTGTGGTGCCGCCGTCCGCGCGCCTCCCCCCTCCCCCCTCCCCCCCCCCGGCGCTCCGCGAGGGTGGAGTGGTTGGAGCGGAGGGAGGGCCGGCCCCAAAATGGGGCGGCGCCTCCCCCCTCCGGAGCGCCGGCGGGGAGGGCGGGGGCGCGTGGGGGCGGCAGGGGAGCGCGGGGGGGGGGGCGCTGAGGTGGCTGCGGTGCGTGCGTCATCGTGTGGTCGTCAGTGCGTGGGTTTCCCTGGATGCTTGCGTGTGCGTCTGTGTGCGTGGGTTGTGCGTGCGTGTGTGTGTGTGCGTGTGTGCGTGTGAGTGTTTGTGTGTGCCCCCGTGTGTGTATGTGCATGTGTGATTCGTGTGCGTGTGCGCGTCCCTCTGTGTGTGTGTGAGATGTGCTGTGTGTTTGTGTGTGCGCGTTTGCGCGTGTGTGTCGACCTTTGCGTGTGGATGTGTTGCGTGTGCGTGTGTGTGTGTGTATGTGTGCGTGTGTGTGGAGCATGCTGGCGTATGTGTGCGTTCTTGTGTATGTATATGTGTTTGTATGTGTGTTCGTGTGTGCGTGCTTATGTGAGTGTGCTCGTTTGTGTGCGTGCCTCTTTGCTATCCGGGTTTTGGACGCCTACAAGTGTTACCGCCGGGGGACTCGTAGAGCTTCCTGACAATATATAGTGTGGAGAAGAAACTTCAGAGGACGACTAGATTTTCAGCCCAAGCGATTTCAGACCTCCCAAAATGACTCTAACAAAAAACAACAATTTCGCAACCGAGTTCGAGTATAAAACCGGGTTCAGACCTCTGAATGCGACAGGCGGACGCGTCTGATGTCTCCGAATCGACTCATGTGATTACGAGCCCTGCGGCCCCCCCAGAGCCCGAATTAAGTGCAGAAAACCGACAGCATTTCTCAGGATGACTCGAATAATAGACTAGCTTCGCGTACCTAGTTCTAGCAGCAGACCGAGTTCCGAGCTCTGGAATCGATTGACAGACGCGCCTCATGTGTGCAAATCGATATCTGTGACCCGCAGCACTGTAGCCCTTCCCCAGCACGAGCTGAGTGCAGAAAATTGAGAGCACTTCTCAAGATGATTCGGACAATACGAATAGTTTCGCGAACCTAGCTCGAGCAGCAGGCCGAGTTCAGAGCTCTTGATTCAACAGACGAACGCGCCTCATGATTCCCAATTGATTTTTGTGACTATGAGCTCTGTAGCTGCCCTACAGCTCGAGTTTAGTACATGAAACCGAGAGCGTATGTCAAGATGACTCGAATAATACGAATAGGTTTGCGGACCTAGCTCGGCCACCAGACCGAGTTCAGACCTCTCGATTCAAGAGGCGAACGCGTCTCATGATTTTGGATGCGATAGGTGTGCTTGCCAGCTCTGTAGCTGCCCTACAGCTCGAGTTGAGTACAAAATACCGACAACGCGTATCAAGATGACTCGAAACGGCCGATCCCGCCAGTGTGCTTTTTGGCAGTAAAGGGTACCCGATCGAGCTGAGATCAAGATGGCGAGCGGGAATAAGATCGAATATCACGGGAAAAAATACTAGGGCACAAACGAATTTTTGAATTTCGAGAACAGAATTTTTAACCGACCAAAAGTTGTGAAAAGTTCAGTTCTTTTTTTTCGAGCCAACTAGCTCTCCAGCGCGCCAGAATTACTCTTAAGCTTCCAGCAACTAGCTTGGGGAAGCTCTACAAGTCATTACTCTTAAGCTTCCAGCAACTAGCTTAGGGAAGCTCTACGAGTCACTTGGTAGCGTCCAAAAACTGGAGAGCACAGGGCAACAGAAAGCCTTCCACGCGTGCCTGCACGCGTGCAGGCACGCGTGGAAGCTTGCCGGAAGCTCTCCCGGACACGTTTCCGGCTCGCCGGAGTTTCTGCGGGGAACCTGGAGCGCCGCCGAGGGGCTCCTGGCGGGCACCACCACCGTCCGGCTTCTAATCTTAAACCCTTTAGCTCTCAGCGAGCTCTCCGGGAACAGCCCTGCCAGAAACGCTTCCACGCGTGCCTGCACGCGTGCAGGCACGCGTGGAAGCTTGCCAGAGGATCTCCCGGACACGTTTCCGGCTCGCCGGAGTTTCTGCGGGGAACGTGGAGCGCCACGGAAGAGCTCCTGGCGGGCACCACCACCGCCCGGCTTCTAATCTTAAGCCCTTTAGCTCTCGGCGAGCTCTCCGGGAATCTTGCGAAGAGCTCTACAAGGTACCCTCTAGCTCTCAGCGATCTCTCCGGGAATTACTCTTAAGCTTCCAGCAATAACTTGCTAAGGGAAGCTCTACGAGTTGCTAGCTCCACCCCGCGCCGGAATTCCTCTAGCTCATCGATGCCGAAGAGCTCTACGAGGTACACGCGCCCAAAAGCTTTCCTGGCGAGCTGTCCGACGCTTCCGTGCGAAGGTTCTGGGGCTCTGGGGGGCCCCCGTGCAGCGTCTCTGAAGCTCTGCCAGGAACGCTTCCACGCGTGCCTGCACGCGTGCAGGCGCGCGTTCACGCATGCCGGAAGCTCTCCCGGACCCGCTGCGAGGTTTTACAGGTCGCTGCGGGGATCGTGGACCGGCAGAGAAGGGCTGCTGGCGGGCACCACCACCGCCCGGCTTCTTCTCTAAAACCCTTTAGCCCTCAGAGAGCTCTCCGGGAATTACTTTTAAGCTTCCAGCTGCTAGCTTAGGGAAGCTCTACGAGTCACTTCTGAAGCACTGCCAAGAAGGCTTCCACGCGTTCCTGCACGCGTGCAGGCTCGCGTGGAAGCTTGCCGGAAGCCCCCCCGGACCCGCTGCGACGTTTTGCAAGCCCCTCCGGGGATTCTGGACCGGCGAAGATGGGCTGCTGGCGGGCACCACCACCGTCCGGCTTCTATTCTAAAACCTTCTAGCTCTCAGAGAGCTCTCCGGAATCTTTCCTGGAGAGCTCCGGGAAGCTCCCCTGCAGCGCTGCTGAAGCGCTGGCAGAAACGCTTCCATGCGTGCCTGCACGCGCGCAGGCACGCGTGGAAGCTTGCCGGAAGCTCTCCCGGACCAGTCGCCGGGCCGCCGGAGCCGCTGCGAGGCCTGTGGGCGGCCGTGGAGGAGCTCCTGGCAGGCAACACCACCGTCCGGCTTCTAATCTTAAGCCCTTTAGCTCTCAGCGAGCTCTCCGGGAAAAACCCGGAAAGCAAAGAAAATCTCGGGGGCGGGAAATCTTTCCTGGAGGGCCTTGGGGCCCCCCCTGGAGCGCTGCGGAAGCGCTGCCAAAATCGCTTCCATGCGTGCCTGCACGCATGCAGGCATGCGTGGAAGCTTGCTGGAAGCTCTCCTGGACGCGCTGCCGGGCGCCTGGAGTTTCTGCGAGGCCTGTGGACCGCCGTGGAGAAGCTCCTGGCAGGCACCACCACCGTCCGGCTTCTAATCTTAAACCCTTTAGCTTTCAGCGAGCTCTCCGGGAAAAACCCGGAGAGCAAAGAGAATCTCGGGGACGGGAAATCTTTCCTGGAGAGCCTTGGGGGCCCCGCTGGAGCGCTGCGGAAGCGCTGCCAGAAACGCTTCCATGCGTGCCTGCACGCATGCAGGCATGCGTGGAAGCTTGCCGGAAGCTCTCCCGGACGCGCTGCCGGGCCGCCGGAGTTTCTGCGAGGCCTGTGGACCACCGTGGAGGAGCTCCTGGCAGGCACCACCACCGTCCGGCTTGTAATCTTAAGCCCTTTAGCTTTCAGCGAGCTCTCCGGGAAAAACCCGGAGAGCGAAGAGACCCTCAGGGACGGAAGATCTTTCCTGGAGAGCCCCTGCTTGGGGAGAAGAGTGGCTTAGCAAGCTTTATATCACGTGCTAAGTTTTAGCGGTGTTGTTAAGGAGTTGTGAGTTGCATAGCTAACACTTAACACATGGTTACTAAGTGAACTGATGGGGGCAATTTAGTTGCTTACTAACTCTCTTACTAACCAATGTTAAGATGGTTAGCTAACCCTCGCTATAAGTTAGCCCCCCGAGCTAAAGCAGTTGGCTAACCCTCGACATGAGTTAGCTAACCCTCGCTAAAGGTTTACCTGGCCATGCAACTACAGGTCTAGCATGAGGCCAATCACGAACGCGAGCGTTTGCTAAAGGCACTTCTAGAGCAACACAGTCATTAAAAATGAGTTACATAACAGTAGAATTTGGATGGTGCGTCGCTGTAGGTACCAGAGTTTCGCAGCACTGCAGTCGCATATGACACAGCCGCCGCGGATTACCACTATAGTTGACGCATGTTTTTTATTCCCTCGTCCCCTGCATCACGGCACAGTCGAAAACGTTGAGGCTATTTTGCGAGGGACAAGGTGTGCAATGCAGTGGTAATGCCACCGCTTTCCCTGCAAATGAGAACCTCCAAAAAATCATCGAGCGATGTAAGAAACGCATCGCCATGCTCCTGCCAACAACTGGACCACACATCTTGTGAAATGCGAGCGTATGGCTGCACCGCCCCGAAGCAGACACCCGCACTGCTAGCCAAGAAGATGACCCTCACCAATGACCATGCATTGGACCCTTCACGCAAGGCTACAAAATCGCCAATGAAGCAAACGTCGTACTTGTTAAACCTAGCCCTCGACGAAGACTTGTGTTCTACCTGGCCGAGGGTTGCGTCCAGAAAGCCAGCAAGTTTTTTGCTGGCCATGGTCGCCCCAAGGAGGCGAGCGGAAAGGTCAAGCCAATCTGCATGGCTAAAGCGGTGGAAACTCTCGGACAAAACCTCCCTTATGACAGGGCTTGTGTCCTCCGTGAAATCTTCAGCATATTTGAGCACAGTCTTGTGCTTGCGCTCTACGGTGAGCGTGTGCGGGCAGAATCCGTACCGATCGATGTACTCCGAATGGTGGAGCATCCCGTGGAACTTCCAAAGGATATCGGACGTGCCGAACGCGGCAGTCCAATTCTTTGCAAAATGAGAGGTTGCTGCTTCCAGCACGTCACTCGTCAAGCCAACCTTCTGGCCATGAAAAAGCATATGAATCACAACCGACAAAGACACGAAAGCAGTGCAGGCTGGCACGTGAAGACCTCTTGCCATGACCTCGGTCCTGCAATAGTGGGCGAGCACGCTGTGAGCAGATAGAGCTTCGGACGCCGAGCACTTGAAGTACTCGGCCTCTCAGCTCGTCTTTGCCCTCTTCTTGCAGAACATTTCCTGACCTGCCACCCCCTTGGAGCTGAGCCTCCTGGGGAACACGAAGCTCTCGAAGTACGAATGGATGTGTGCTGCAGTGATGTTCGAGGTCCTCAACTCCTTCATCAGCTTGAACGTTGTCTGCTGGAAGAGCCCCTGAAAATTGTTGTGGGCCCAATCGTAGGTGTTCTGGCGCGCTGGGTCCAGTAGCGGTCGCAGAACTCGGTCGTTGAGCATGTTGTGGCGAGAGTGGGTCCATCCATAGAGCCTCTCCCTCTCGGCCAGCGTGCCCTTGTTCACCACCCCTGCATCTGCAGCGAGCCGATCAATCATGGCGACGATGGTCTCCTTGGTGTGCGGGGCACACTCACGCAAAGAATGGACCTGCGTGTAGTCCTTGAACATAGAGCCTTCCATGAAATCAGCACCCACCCACCCCTTGTTAACCACGTTTGCGCAGTGAAGACATGGCTTGACACCTGAGGACCCTTTGCTCATCCACATGGAATGCAATCCTGATTCATCACCCAGGAGGCACGACATCTTCGCATGAATTCTCAAGCTTCTGTCTGAAGGTAGATCCAGCGTGATCCCCGCAAGCCTCAGGTCGTGGCCATCGTGTGACGTCAGCCTCAGCAGTGCCCCCATCAGCTGGGCCATGCCACCCTCGCACTGGCTGATGTCCAGTGCCCGAGCACTTGCCAAGCATAGCCACATATCCTCTTTGCACAGCACCCACGGTCCAAAATCGAGGACGCTGAAGTATACGTTCTGCACCGCCCTCTTGTTCAACTGCTTGAGCTTGTTGCCAGGTTTGCACTCGTCGCTATAGAACACAAGCCCCCACGGCCTAGAAACAGAACATGGCGACCGCGAATGCGTTTCCTCCAAGATGTCTGCAAATCCCTGGCACTTGGCCGCAGCGTACAAGTACGCCAGAGGATTCACAACCTCGGGGGTGAACCTCCTGCCATCTTTCATCTCCAGGTCCGCTCGCACAATGGTGGGCCCATACGGCGTGAGCTGTAAAGCGTCCATGTCTCGAGCGGCTCGGACATCTCTGGTACTTGATATGTATGGTAACTCGTCCCGTCTGGATTTGGAACAGAACGCCGCTAGGGCTCGCTTACTGACGTGAGGCAACTCATGCCTGATGCTGTTCAAGCGCTGCAACTTTTGAGCACGCTCCATGGCTACGGACATGTTTGACATACTGGGTCGGGCCGCCTCGGAAAGGAGACCCAACCTTTGGCCTCCCGAAACTTTCTCGGGAGCCGTCCTGAGCCGCCTATGGGGCCGTCCTGGGCCCTCGGGCCTGAGCCGTCTATGGGGGGTGCGTCATGGTGAATCTCTTGGGGCCGTCCTGGGCCGTCTGTGGATATCTCAAGTACGGGCTCATGGCGTCGACGTTTGCCGCGTTGTATTGCGATGTGTGCGTGGGCCCCAAGCAGTGAGTTAGGTGCTGTCTATGTGGCGCAATGCAATGCAACACACTGCGAAGCAGACCATTTCAGTACAATATGTTGTGGTTGGTGCTGTTATTGTTGTTGTTGCTGTTGCTGTTGCTGTTGCTGTTGTTGTTGTTGTTGCTGTTGGTGTCGTTGTTTTTGCTTGCGCATTGATGTCGGGTACGATCGCCAATCAGTCGTGCAACAGGACTCCCCAAGTCCCAGCGCTGGGAGACAGAAGCGCTGAGCATTACACTTGTCACGCACGACAGCGGCGGCTGACACATGGAAACAGCGAAGCATGCACCTGCGATGACAGCTCGGCCAACACGAACCCACCTCTTGAACCCCTTATCCACTCATGACTGAAGCCAAGCTGACACTAAATATAAGCATGCTAACCCAAAAGCTGGATATCCAAAGCAGCGTGCCCTGAACTGCACAGTCTACGAACTTACTTAGATGCGAGTTTAATTAAATTGCATGCCTGCTTGAACGACTCACGCTTGGAGCTGCCAAATGGGACGCTCCTCTCGCGGGCAGGGACCGACCTATCAGGCCAGACCCTCCAGGACTGCCTCGTGTCTGAAGGCAGCACCTTGCCGTCCAAGTAGTTTACACTTCCGTTGGTCGGCATTGGCGGGTACTTGTCAGATGCACGCAGCACAGCACCTGGCGGCTTGAAGGCTGCAGGCCTCTTGTTCACAGAACCGCCAGCGGCGGTCCTGGGCCTCTTCTTGCCACCAGGGGCGGCAGCAGCCTCCTTCGCAGCGTCCTCCTTAGCAGCTGCAGCAGCAGCCGCCGCTTTGGCGAGCACTGCTGCATGATCTGCCTCCATCTTGTCGAGAGACGGGGCCGCCCCGCCAAGGAACCCAGCTGGTTTGGGGCCTTTGGTCTGCGGGGCGATCTCGTGCAGAACGTTACCGAAAGCGACGCCCGCATGGCCAGCACTCGTTGCAGGTGCAGCTTCGCTTGGCGTGGGTGGGGGCTCAAGTGGGGCAAGTGCCAGGTCAGCTGAGCCGCCCTCGGCTGCGTGCGCTGGCGCAGGCATTCCTGCGTCGCCAAACTCTTCCTCGTCTACAGCATCCTGCAGGGCGGGCGGGACCGCAGCGGCCTGCGCTGCTGGAGGTGCGAAAAGTCCAGGTGCGCGTGGCGCCAGACATACCTGCTCCAGCAAGGCCTAAGTGCAAGGCCTGTTGAGCAGTCATGCCAAAAGACTGGGCAGCCTGCACAAAGGCGCCAATGTTGAAAGAGAGCGGCTGGCCAGGCGCAGCAGCAGGGCATGGTTGCGACAAATTGCCCAACTGAAGCGCGGGAACAGGAGGTGTCGGCGCAAGCTGCATATGCGCCCTCACATGCTTGTTCGTCTTACGGCACGACACACTGGACCGATGGACTTTGAACGTCTGGAGGTCGATCGCGTGTGGTGGGTCGCCCTCGGTATACATGGCGTTGTAGACGGCTGGCGGCAGCTCCGATGGATCGTCGGGCCACCCCTTCAAGACCTGCAGATGGTCAGGCGCCGAATCTGATTGGAAGAACTTTGGGACGCACTGGACTGTCTCGTAGTAGTCCGTCAAGGGTGCCTTCTCGAAGCCAGCCGTTGTTGCAAGCATGCAGACGATATCAGCACAAGCTGGCGGGCTCGGTTTCACGAGCCCCCCTTGACGAGCCTTGCAGCAACTGTGGCTAGCTTGGCGCTGTTGTTGTAGGCAGTAGTCGCATCGCCCATCGCGACCAAATCGGTCTTCGTGAAGTAGTTCAGAAGTGAGCCACTCGTCTTCCAAGACTGTTTCTCCTGCGCTCCCAGCCTGGTCTTGATCACGCTGCCCAGCAGCTTGTTGTTGATGCACTGGATGATGGAGGCCTTTTGGGTGTCTGAGAACATGGGCGCCCTCGTAGCATCCAACAGCATGGTCGCCTGATCCGACATGACTGGATGGCTGATCTGACGAATCAGCGATCACATCGAAGACGAGAGAGACTGCTTCAGCTCGTCCTCGCCGAAGCCAGCGTTCGCGGCAATGACCGATGTAGTACCTTTGAGTTCTGCGAGCACCTTCGCCACCGAAGCCATTCTCGGGTGTGCTGGAGCAGGTGGCGCGCTAAAGCAGGCAATGCACGAGCAAAAGAAATTCGCTTGAGCACAAATGGCTACAGACAGCAGCTGTGAAGCCCACGATGGAAACAGCCCTTGGCGAGGCAGCGAGATAGGGCACCTGAGAGGCGACCGATCCTTGCTTGTGGCGAGGCACCTGGGAGGCGATTTCGACGAGTCCTTTCAATTTCGAAAAGGTTCGTCGACCTATTTCAACGAATCCTTTCAATTTGGAAAGGGTTCGTCGAACTGTTCCGACGGACCCTTTCAATTTCGAAAAGGTCCGTTGATTCCGTTCGCCGAATCCTTTCAATTTGGAAAAGGTTCGTCGAAATGGACATGGGGGGGCTTCGGGACAATTGCGAACGATCGAGCGAAAACTCAAGCGACCCGAAGCCCAAATGCGAGCGATCCGAAGCGCTTCTGAGTCCAGACCCCGAGCCCCCGCCCCCGAGGGCAGGGCTTTGCATGTGTCTGGCTGGCGGGGGGGTGGCCCGCCCAGGTGGGGCGGGGGCCCCGCACATCCATAATGTTGCGTGTCATGTTGTGTCACTGCGTATGATATACACATATATGTTTATGTTCTGCACTTTGTTATACGACAGCCTGCTCAAACACAAACTCACAACAATCTGGCAACAACCTCCAAGAAACGATATAATAACAGGCTGCCGTCGACGTCGTCGACTGCCGTATCGCATGATATCTGCAGACGACCAAATGCTTCTGATAACGGGCTTTTCAAACTCAGCTGGTTGCGTCCCCCGTCGCGCCTGCCCCCTGACTAGCGCGCACACAAACCCACGTGTGAGAAAGTCGGAGGCCGAGCGCCCACTGCGCGAGCCTAAATGAAACGCATCGGCAGGGGCACGCTGGACGCAGACACGTGCATAGAACAGCTGGACTACCACGGTTGCAACTGCTCACTTCTTCCCATTGCTGCCCGACGTCCCACTGCCACTGCTGCCTGACGTCCGAGCGCGGACGCGCTTGAAAAGCAACGAGCCGTCTGGTTCGGTAAAGACCTCAGCGAAGCACCTCTTCGAAAGATCACGGCCATAGCGCCCCTGGCCAGCCTCCTCGATGGGCTTGTCGATGGGTTTGGACTTCTCGGCGGGATCATCCGAAAACTCAAAGCTCTGCACCCTGTGGTAGACCCACACCAAGGCGTTCTCCTTCAGCTCGCAGAGAGCGGTTGACGCTGAAGGGGAGATGTTGAGGGGCATCGTCGTGTGCACCTCTTTCACCTTGACGCCGTCGTACTCGATGTGCGGTAGGGCGACGTCCACGAACGGTGATTGGGAGCCTTCCTGCAACCTGCGCAGCGCCTTGCTTTCGAGCCGCTGCCTGTACTCGGACTTGTTCTCGGAACTCTTGTCCACATATCCAAGTGCAGCTTTGGAAGCAGAGACCTGCAAGCACCTGAGCTCCTCGACGACGCTGCTCACCCTCTTGTCGTAGGCGCGGTAGTTTGTCAACCATGCCGTGAGCTCCTTGTCGCCTTTCGTGAGCTCGACGAAATCCGTTCGAGAGATCGTGTGCATCTTGGCGCCAAGCCAAGGTTTGCCTTTCGCGGTGACAGCAGAGATCGAGACAGTCTTAGAAATCTCAAGAGGAAGAGCGGCATCCATGCTGAACTGACAATCGAAAGAGCCACTGAGTTTGTGGATGAACGCTGGCGCAGGAAAGCGCAGAGCCCAAATGGCTGGGGAAATGGCAACGCTGAGTGGTGGGCCTGTCAACTGTTCGCATTGCCAAGTTGTTGACTCCTGACCAGAATGCGTTCCATAGTCGTCTGGGTGGAGACGCCCAAGCCTACAGACTCTAGTCATGCATACACTAACCCTACATACCCTAAACCTACAGGCCCTACTAACCCTACATATCCTAACCCTACTGACTCTAACCCTACATACCCTAATCCCACATACCCTAACCCTACAGACTCCAACCCAACATGCCCTGCTAACCCTACAGGCCCTAACCCTGCATTCCCAGCGATCATGTGCTCGTAGACACGTACTGCGCATACATCATGACACATACTGTGCTATTACATTTGCCGTAAAAGGCAGTAGGAGGAGGAGAGGGAGAAGGCATGATTATGATGATGATGAGGCGGAGGAGGAGGAGGAGGGGGGGAAGGGGAATTGGGGGAGTGGGGGGGGAGGAGGAGGGGGCGGAGAAGGAGAAGGACGAGGATGAGGAGGAGGAGGAAGAGGAGGAGAAGGAGGAGGAGGACAAGGAGGAGGAGGAGGACAAGGAGGAGGAGGAGGAGGAGGAGAAGGAGGAGGAGGACGAGGAAGAGGGCTCGATCATCTTCCACCGAGCGGAGCAGCGTTGCGCCAAACTGCCAGATGGGGAGCTCTCGAGCTGCATCTTGGAGCCTGTGGGCGGTCGCCACAGCTCGCATGCGGGACTTCAGCAATCCGGCATCGGAGGGTTGAAGGGAGCGTGGGAGGATGGTATGAGGTCCCCCCTGAAGCTCTGGAAGGAAGTAGGAATGAGCAAGGGTGGACAAGGAATGGTAGGGCGAGGGGCGGCTGCCAGGCCGCGGTGACGGCGCAGGCTCATAAACACGAACCACATGTGCTTCCTGCGCACAGGAAAAAAGCTGCAGCCGCAACCGCCTGGCACCATTGAGGCTGCGCGCAACTCAGCTCTCACGACGTCCTAGCTTTCTTTTGAAGCGGCTCGGGGGCGAGGAGCACCATGGAGCCCGCCGTGATGACCGATGTATTCTGCATCGTTGGAATTACCAAGTAGCCACCCGAGACCGCGGTGATGCTCACCATCGGCACCTTGGTCTTCGTCATGCACATGTTGCCTGCACCCTTGGTGCTGGCGGTCTCCACTGCCCAGAAAGGCGGGCAGAAGTTGCCGCTCTCCTTGCCGTGGGAGAAGCTGGCGTGGATGCTAAACGCAGTCGGCGGGTCACTGATCAGGGTGCCCAGGTCGACGCCTTTCTCTGAAGGCTCGCCTGCAGGCCGCTCCTTGACGACCTTCGAAGTCGGGACCAGCTTGAGCTCGCCCTTGGCAAAGCGCCTGGTGGCCTGAACTGCGTACGGGTTCGCATACACTCGGAGTCCATCATGTGATGAGGCACCGAGTGCAGTGAGGGAGTCGATGCCTAAGATAATCCGCGCCTTCATCGCATCCACCCTCCACTGGTGGCAGTTCTCTGGGGTGTACGGCAAGAACTCGATGCTCTCCTGAACTTTGGCGTTGGTGGTCGACCAGTTAGTCTTGAGGTCGCCGAGCTGCGCGGTAATGCATTCGTCTTCAAAAAAGACGCCAGTTGGCATGAGGACCGCTCCCTGGTCGTCGATCTTGGCGATCTTCCACACCTGGCATTGCACCTTGCCCTTCTTGGGGAGAATTGCTTTCTTGGGCTTGATGACGGCCCCCTGGGAATAGCCGAGCTGCGAGAGCTGATAGGAAGGCGACTTCACCTCCTCGAAGCTCTGCCTAGAGACGTCCGCCTTCGGCGTCGCCGTGCTCTGGGGCTGGCTCTCGCTTCCGACGTCCGCCTTCGGCGTCGCCGTGTGGGGCTGGCTCTCGCTTCCCTCTGCGCTCCCTGCTGGGGGCGTGTCGGGCTCCACGCTCTTGGTCGCCCATGGGTTGGCGACGGTGGTCGCGGCCATGAAGGACAAAGCGTCGACGAAGACCTGGCCAGCAGCCGCGAGGTCGTCGTAGTTCCGATTCTCTGCAGACTTCTTGCCCTTGCCGAGCAGGTGATTGATCAGCCTCACATCGTGCTCCCCGATGAGTTTGATGGCGGTAGAGCGGTCGATGCCAGCCGTATCGACCATGCACCTGGCGTCGTCCATCATGGACTCCGCTTGGGCGACCTTCTCAGCCATGTTCTTATGGACGAGCTTGGCGGCATCCGACTCTTTCAGCATCTTGCATTTACCGTCCTCGATCTGCTCCAACGGGCTCAAGAGCTGGGCGAGGAGCAACCCGACCCGCACGCGGCTGTGCTGGACCACAATGGGCCAGCGAAGGCTTGCAACCTTCTCGATGAAGCTGCCGCCGACGTGCCCGAACTGACTGGTCGCGTCCCTCGGCGCCTGCATCAAAGCAGCCCTGATGTCTCGAGCTTCCTCCAACTGCTCGGCGCTGACGGACTGGGCGAGCTTCATGAGGGAGGTGCTCCAGGGGCTCCAGAATGGCTCATTCAGGACTGCTTCCTCTCTGGCGTGCTCCCAGGCGTCCGTCTGGCTCAGGCCCTTCAGCTCCACGCCGTCCCTGTAGGAGCTGGCCATCGTGAGGAGGCCCTCGAGTTCGCTCACCTCCGACACCCCTCTAGTGTTCAACGCCGTCTGCCCGACCTTGACGATGGACGGGAAGGCGGTGATGACTTCCTCTGCGAACACTGTCCACGTCAACCCTGACTCCATCGCTAGCCGCAGGCCAGGATGCTTGGCGCCGAGGGCTTTCGGATCGCATTTGCCCGACGGCGCCACAAGCTTATTCTTGCACTTGTACCCCTGCTTCACCAGCCTGACGAAATAATTCACGTGGGAACTTCCGAACGACGCCAGCTGCATGTGGTGGCACGGCTGCAGGCCCTGCACGCGATCCTTCTTGGCGTTCCACTCGAATATCTCCTTGCTGGAATCGGAGCCCGCCTTGCACTGAACAGCGAATGCTCCATCGCATGCTTTCTTGAATGACCACCCCGACCTGAAGTGGTTGCCTCCGTTGATGATGGCCTGGGACGCTGTTGCGCCAAGGCCGCGGCGGTTGAGGGGGTGGACTCCGACTAACTCCGCTTGGCATGATTGTTGCCAGCACAAGCCTTCGTGCGACTGCACGGCCGCTAGAATAGCGTCGAAGGTCTGGACAGCCTGGAGCGAGACTGCAAACTCATCCAGCGCCGCCTGGATGGCTGGCGCTGCTGCCGCAAGCGACTTCTCCACCGCGGACGACATCCAAGAAGGCTAGCCAGGAAAGCTGGAATCGCTGAGTGTGTCAGTCGAACGGCAAAATGCCAAGGCATTGGTTTGAGCCAAAATAGTTACGGCGAGAATGAGAGCTGCTATCCTTCGGGACGGTTTGGCTTGCGAGGGGTGGTGGAACCGCGCGCGTTGTTTGCGAAGCAAATGGCCTCCTCCTCCTTCCTCCTCTTCCTCTTCTTCCTTCTCCTCCTCCTCCTCCCCCTCCTCCTCCCGCCCCGTGTTGCGATGGGGGTGGGGGAGCGGCGTGGGGGGGGGGGAAGGTTGCGAACTGCGAAACAGTCGCCTCTTTCGTGGGCTCCTGGGCCCCTCTTTATCTGGCTTACAAAGGCTACTAACCCACTTTACCAAGCTTAGCTAAACCTCGCTAACCATCCTTAGTAACCGCGCTAACTATCCTTAGTAACTGCCTTATCTGCCGTAGCTAACTCTTGATAAGCGCATCGCCAAACATTACCTAACCACGCAGCATGCTTACAATGCTTACCCTACATTGCTAGCTAAACGTTAGCATTGCGCCTAAAGGGTTGCCAAAGCTTCGCAAACTTATAACCTTCATAGCTATGTAGAGATAAACGCATAAACCTTTCCACGTGTTTACTACATATACCAGAGCTTACTATGTTGGCAAGACATAGCACGGCCTTGCTACATGACAACCAAGCGTTACTAAACAGTTGTATATAAGCTAAACCTTAGCAACCGCATGTACTGTCCAAGTGGGGGCTCCCCAGAAGCGCTTGTGAAGCGTTGCCAGGAACGCTTCCACGCGTGCCTGCACGCGTGTCGGCACGCGTGAACGCATGCGGGTAGCCTCCCTGGACCCGCTGCCGGGACGCGCGAGATGCTGCGAGGATCGTGGAGCGGCGAAGATAGGCTGCTGGCGGGCACCACCACCGTCCCGCTTCTAATCTAAAACTCTTTAGCTCTCAGCGAGCTCTCCGGGAAAAACTCGGAGAGCGAAGAGACCCTCGGGAACGGGAAATTGTTCCTGGAGGGCTCTGGGGGGCTCCCCTGCAGCGCTGCTGAAGCGCTGCCAGAAACGCTTCCATGCGCGCCTGCACGCGTGCAGGCGCGCGTAGAAGCTTGCCGGAAGTTTTCCCGGACACGTCGCCGGCTCGCCGGAGTTTCTGCGGAGACGTGGACCGCCGTGGAGGAGATCCTGGCGGGCACCACCAGCGTCCGGCTTCTAATCTTAAGCCCTTTAGCTCTCAGCGAGCTCTCCGGGAAAAAGTAACCAAAAGGTTCGTCGAGATATTTCTTGCCAACTATAGCTCTCCAGCGCCCCGGAATTACTCTCAAGCTTCAAGCAATAACTTGCCGAGGGAAGCTCTACGAGTTACTAGCTCCACCCCGCGCCCGAATTCCTCTACCTCATCGATGCCGAAGAGCTCTACGAAGTATTTTCAACCGACCACAAGTAACGTGTAGAGCTTCCCTTAGCTAGTTGCTGGAAGCTTAAGAATCATTCCCGGAGAGCTCGCTGAGAGCTACAGGGTTTAAGATTAGAAGCCGGACGGTGGTGGTGCCCGCCAGCAGCCCATCTCCGCCGCTCCACGATCCCCGCAGCAACTCGCCCGGCCCGGCAACGTGTCCGGGAGAGCTTCCGGCAAGCTTCCACGCGTGCCCGCGCGCGCGCAGGGACACGTAGAAGCGTTTCTGGCAGCGCTTCGGCAGCGCAGCAGGGGAGCTTCCCAGAGCTCTCCAGGAATACCCCGTAGAGATCTTCGGCATCGATGAGCTAGAGGAATTTCTGGCGCTGGGTCGAGCTAGTAACTCGTAGAGCTTCCCTTAGCAAGTTATTGCTGGAAGCTTAAGAGTAATACCTCGTGGAGCTCTTCGGCATCGATGAGCTAGAGGAATTCTGTCGCGGGGTGGAGCTAGTTGGCCCACCCGGCCGAGGCGGACAATAACTCGTAGAGCTTCCCTTAGCAAGTTATTGCTGGAAGCTTAAGAGTAATTCCCGGAGAGCTCTCTGAGAGCTAGAGGGTTTTAGATGAGAAGCGGGGCGGTGGTGGTGCCCGCCAGCAGCCCATCTCCGCCGCTCCACGATCCTCGCAGCAACTCGCCCGACCCGGCAGCGTGTCCGGGGGTGCTTCCGGCAAGCTCCCACGCGTGCCTCCACGCGCGCAGGCACGCGTGGAAGCGTTCCTGGCAGCGCGTCAGAGACGCTGCAGGGGTGCCCCCCGCGCCGCAGAAAAGCTTCACGAGACCTTCTGTTCCCGGATAGCCTCGTGAGCTACGTAGGGTTGTTAGAGAAGAAGCCGGCCGGTGCGCGTACGCCGCCGCGCCCTTCCGCCCACCGCTCCACGTGCCCTTCCGTGAGGGTTCGGGTTCCGCAGCGTGTCCCGGGGCGTCTGTTCCAATACGTTCCCCTAGAACGTGCCCCAGAGGCCTCGCGAACGTGCCCCAGAGGCCTCGCGAAGCTTCCCGGGCAGCGAGCGCCCACGCGTGCAGGCACGCGTGGAAGCGTCGCTCTTTGCCCTTCAGGAGCGCTTCAGGCGAGCTGCCCACCGCCACCACGCACGTTTGCTGCCCTTCAGGAGCGCTTCAGGCGAGCTTTCCACCGCCACCACGCACGTTTGCAAGCAGCTTCTGCAGCGCTTCAGAAGCTGGCATCTCCGCGCACGTTCAAGACGTGCACCCGGCCATGCGCACGCGTGTGGAGCAGGCGAGCGCAGAGGTACGCGCGGCGCCGCACGGCCCAGGCCGCTGGCGCGACGAGTAACTCGTAGAGCTTCCCTTAGCAAGTTTTTGCTGGAAGCTTAAGAGTAATTCCGGAGCGCTGGAGAGCCAGTTGGCAAGAAAAATCTCGACGGACCTTTTGCTGACTTTTGGTCGGTTGAAAATTTTGTTCTCGAAATTCAACAATTCGTTTGAGCTCTAGTATTTTTTCCCGTGATATTCGATCTTATTCCCGCTCGCCATCTTGATCTCAGCTCGATCGGGTACCTGTTACTGCCAAAAAGCGTCCCGGCGGGAACGGCCGTTTCGAGTCATCTTGATACGCGTTGTCGGTATTTTGTATTTAACTCGAGCTGTAGGGCAGCTGCAGAGCTGGTAAGCACACCTATCGCATTCAGAATTATCAGGCGCGTTCGCTTGTTGAATGCAGAGGTCTGAACTCGGTCTGCTAGCCGAGCTAGATCCGGAAATCTATTCGTATTATTCGAGTTATCTTGACAGACGCTCTCGGTTTTCTGTATTTAACTCGAGCTGTAGGGCAGCTAGAGGGCTCATTGTCACAGACATCAATGGGAATTCATCAGTCGCGTTCGTCTATTGAATCGAGAGCTCTGAACTCGGCCTGCTGCCTGAGCTAGGTTCGCGAAACTATTCGTATTGTCCGAATCATCTTGAGGAGTGCTCTCGATTTTCTGCACTCAACACGTGCTTGGCAGGGCTACAGTGCTGCGGGTCACAGATGACGATTTGCACACATCAGGCGCGTTTGTCCGTCGATTCCAGAGCTTGGAACTCGGTCAGCTGCCCAAACTAGGTCCGCGAAACTATTCTATTTTTCGAGTCGATACTGTCGGTTTTCTGCACTTAACTCGGGCTGTAGAGGGGTGCAGGGCTGGGAATCACACGAGTGGATTCGCAGACATCAGACGCGCCCGCCTGTTGCATTCAGAGGTCTGAACTCGGTTTGATACTCGAACTGGATTGCGAAACTTTTTTTTTTGTTTGTTAGAGTCATCTTGAGAGGTGTGAAATCGCTTGGGTTGAAAAACTGGTTGTCCTTTGAAGTTTTTTTCCACGCTATATACTGTCAGGAAGCTCTACGAGTTCCCCGGACTTGGCTATCCGGGTTTTGGACAACAACAGGTGGGCTTGCCAGAAAGGCTTCTCAGTGCGTGTCCTCTTTGCTCTCCGGGTTTTGGACGCTACCAAGTACATCGTAGAGCTCTTCGGCATTGATGAGCTAGAGGAATTCCGGCGCGGGGTGGAGCTAGTTGGCCGACCCGGCCAGAAAAGACAAAGTGATAACTTTTGGGTGCTTTTGCGAAAAATTGAAGGATATTTGATAATTAATTCCCGGAGAGCTCGCTGAGAGCTCAAGGGTTTAAGATTAGAAGCCAGACGGTGGTGGTGCCCGCCAGGAGCTCCTTTCCGTCGCTCCACAGGCCTCGCAGCGACTTGCCTGAGGCGACGGGTCCGGGAGAGCTTCCCGCAAGCTTCCGCGCGTGCCTGTACGCGTGCAGGCACGCGTGGAAGCGTTTCTGGCAGCGCTTCGGCAGCGCTGCAGGGGAGCTTCCCGGGGCTCTCCAGGAAAGATTTCCCTTTTCCAAAGCGTCTCTCTGCTCTCCGGGTTTCCGACGCTATCTAGTAACTCGTAGAGCTTCCCTTAGCAAGTTATTCCCGGATAGCTCCTTGGAGAGCTGAGGGTTTCAGATAAGAAGCCGGCGGTGGGTGGTGAGGAGCACACGCCCACCTCCGCCGGTCCACGATCCCCGGAGCAACTCGCCGGAGTTCGCAGCGTGTCCGGGAGCGTGGCTTCCTAGCGTTTCCCAATACGCGTGGCTCCAGGGTGCGCGAAGCGCTTCGGCAGAGCTTCGAAAGAGCTTCGGCAGTTCCCGGATAGCTCCTTGATAGCAGAGGGTTTCAGATAAGAAGCCGGCTGTGGGTGGTGAGGAGGACACGCCCACGCTCGCCGGTCCACGATCCCCGGAGAAACTCGCCGGAGTTCGCAGCGTGTCCGGGTGCGTGGCTTCCTAGCGTTTCCCAATACGCGTGGCTCCAGGGTGCGCGAAGCGCTTCGGCAGAGCTTCGGAAGAGCTTCAGCAGTTCTTCCAGGCTCCTAGGCAAATCATCCTTGCGCGCTTTGCAGGGCCCCACGCATCGTAAACGGCGCCCCTGCAAGGGACTCCTGCGAGGTTTCCAGCGTCCCGCGCATCGTTTCAGGCGGCCTGGCAGAGGTCCCCGTGCGGCGTTCTGCGCTTGGCTTCGCTATCCGGGTTTTGGACGCTTACAAGTTCTTCCAGGCTCCTAGGCAGATCTTCCTTGCGCGCTTTGCAGGGCCCCACGCATCGTAAACGGCGCCCCTGCAAGCGTCTCCTGCAAGGTTTCCAGCGTCCCGCGCATCGTTTCAGGCGGCCTGGCAGAGGTGCCCGTGCGGCGTTCCGCGCTTGGCTTCGCTATCCGGGTTTTGGAAGCTTACAAGTGACTCGTAGAGCTTCCCTTAGCAAGTAACTCGTAGAGCTTCCCTGAGAGCGTAGCGGCGAAGCTTAAGAGTGATTCGAAAACGCTGGCAGACTAGTTGGCTCAACAAAGAGGAACTGAACTTTTCACATTTTTTTGCTCGGTTGAAAATTATGTTCTCGAAATTCAACAATTCGTTTGAGCTCTAGTATTCTTTCCCGTGATATTCGATCTTATTCCCGCTCGCCATCTTGATCTTAGCTCGATCGGGTGAATATTACTATCGAAAAGCACTGTGGCGGGATCGGTCGTTTCGAGTCATCTTGATACGCGTTGTCGGTATTTTGTACTTAACTCGAGCTGTAGGTCTGCTAGCCGAGCTAGGTCCGCAAACCTATTCGTATTATTCGAGTCATCTTGACAGACGCTCTCGGTTTTCTGTACTTAACGCGAGCTGTAGGGCAGCTACAGAGCTCATAGTCACAGAAATCGATCGTGAATCATCAGACGCGTTCGTCTGTTGATTGGAGAGCTCTAAAATCGGCCTGCTGCTCGAGCTAGGTTCGAAAAACTATCGTATTGTCCGAATCATCTTGAGAAGCGCTTTAATTTTCTGCACTGAACTTGTTCTGGAGGAGGGCTACAGTGCTGCGGGTCACACGAATCGATTTGCACAGATCAGGCGCGCCCGTCGGTCGATTCTAGAGCTCGGAACTCGGTCTGCTGCTCGATTTAGATCCGCGAAACTATTCTATTATTCGAGTCATCCTGAGAGATGCTGTCAGTTTTCTGCGCTTAACTCGGTCTTCAGCGGGGCTGCAGGGCTGTTAATCACATGGGTCGATTTGCAGACATCAGACGCGCCCGTCTAGTGCATTCAGCGGTCTGAATTCGGTTTGATACTCGAACTGGATTGCGAAACTATTTGTTTTTTCTTAGAGTCATCTTGAGAGGTCTGAAATCGCTTGGGCTGAAAAACTAGTCGTTCTCTGGAGTTTTTTCCACGCTATATGCTGTCAGGAAGCTCTACGAGTCCCCCGGCGGTAACAAAGGTTGACGGTTTACCGCCGGCGCCCAGTTATTGCTGGAAGCTAAGAGTAATTCCGGCGCGCCCCACAGCTAGTTGGCTCGAAATATCTCGACTGAACTTTTCACAACTTTTGCTCGGTTGAAAATTTTGTTCTCAAAATTTGACAATTCGTTAGAGCTCTAGTATTTTTTCCCGTGATATTCGATCTTATTCCCGCTCGCCATCTTGATCTTAGCTCGATCGGATGAATATTACTATCGAAAAGCACTGTGGCGGGATCGGCCGTTTTGAGTCATCTTGATATGCGCTGACGGTTTTCTGAACATAACTCGAGCTCTAGGGCAGCTAAAGAGCTGGTAAGCACAGCTAACGCATGCAGAATGATCAGGCGCGTTCGCCTGTTGAATCCAGAGGTCTGAACTCGGTCTGCTAGCCGAGCTAGGGCCACAAACCTGTTCGTATCATTCGAGTCATTTTGACAGAAACGCTCGGTTTTCTGCACTTAACTCGAGCTGTAGGACAGCTACAGAGCTGATATTCAGAGGCACCAATCCAGAATCATCAGTTGCGTTTGTCTGTCGACTCCAGAGCTCTGAACTCGGCCTGCTGCCCGATCTAGAATCGCAAAACTATTCGTATCGTTCGAGTCGCTTGCAAGATAATGTCGGTTATCTGGACTTAACTCGGGCTGTAGGGGGGGCTGCATGGCTGGTAATCACTGGAATCGATTTGAAGACATCAGGCGCGTCCGCATGTCGAATACAGAGCTCTGAACTCTGTCTGCTGCCCGAACTAGGTCCGCGAAACTATTCCTATTGTTCGAGTCATCCTGAGAGGTGCTGTCGGTTTTCTGCACTTAACTCGGGCTGTAGGGGGGCTGCAGGGCTGGTAATGACAGGAGTCGATTCGCAGACATCAGACGCGTCCGTCTGTCGCATTTAGAGGTCAAAAACTATTCACTATAAGTCAGATTGTTGGTAAGTACTGTCTGATTTCTCAACATAAGTCGAGTTAGGAAGCTCTACGAGTCCCCCGGCGGTAACCAAGGTTGACGGTTTACCGCCGGCGCCCAGTTGCTGGAAGCTTAACAGTAATTCCGGAGCGCTGGAGAGCTAGTACCTCGTAGAGCTCTTCGGCATCGATGAGCTAGAGGAATCCCGGCGCGGGGTGGAGCTAGTTGGCCGACCCGGCCTTAAGAGACAAAGTGGTGACTTTGGATCGGTTTTGCTGAGATTTCAAAGATATTTGACAATTCATCTTGAGAAACCATATCTTTCTCACGTGTAGTGGGTTATGCCGCGTCTGCCAGTAAATTTCCAGATCCGTAGCTGCAATATTTCTATCGAAAGACTTACAGGAACCGATTTTCGATGAAATTCGAAAAATCGTGATTTTTTTCAAGTTTTTCGGCTCTCGCTTCAGAAGCGTCCTTGATCTGTTCTGAGGAGCGCTGTGCAAAAAAAGAGATCTATGAGGTGCCTGGCGGTAACCTGGTTGACGGTTTACCGCCGGTTTCGAGTTGGCAAGGAAAATCTCGACGAACCTTTTGCTGACTTTTGGTCGGTTGAAAATTTTGTTCTCAAAATTGAACAATTCGTTTGAGTTCTAGTATTAAGCTCTACGCGTTACTGGGCGCCGGCGGTAAACCGCCAACCTTTCTGACCGCCGGGGGACTCGTAGAGCTTCCTGACAGTATGTAGTGTGGAAAAAACTCCAAAGAACGACTAGTTTTTCAGCTCAAGCGATTTCAGACCTCTCAAGATGACTCTAACCAAAAAACAAACAGTTTCGCAACCCTGTTCGAGTATCGAACCGAGTTGAGACCTCTGAATGCGACAGGCGGGCGCGTCTGATGTCTGCGAATCCACTCATGTGATTCCCAGCCCTGCAGCCCCCCTACAGCCCGAGTGAAGTGCAGAAAACCGATAGTATCGACTCGAATAATAGAATAGTTTCGCGGACCTAGGTCGAGCAGCGGTCCGAGTTCCGAGCTCTGGAATCGACCAACAGACACGCCTGATGTGCGCAAATCGATATCTGACCCGCAGCACTGTAGCCCTCCCCCAGCACGAGTTGAATACAGAAAAATTGAGAGCACTTCTCAAGATGGTTCGGACAATACAAATAGTTTCGCGAACCTAGCTCGGGCAGCAGGCCGAGTTCAGAGCTCTCGGTTTAATAGACGAACGCGACTGATGATTCCCCATGGATGTCTATGAGAATGAGCCCTGTAGCTCTTACAGCTCGAATTAAGTACAGAGAACCGAGAGCGTCTGTCAAGATGACTCGAATAATACGAATAGATTTGCGGACATAGCTCGGCTAGCAGACCGAGTTCAGACCTCTGCATTCGACAAGCGAACGCGCCTGATAATTCTGAATGCGATAGGTGTGCTTACCAGCTCTGCAGCTGCCCTACAGCTCGAGTTAAGTACAAAATACCGACAACGCGTATCAAGATGACTCGAAACGAGCGATCCCGCCGGGGCGCTTTTTGGCAGTAAAAGCTACCCGATCGAGCTGAGATCAAGATGGCGAGCGGGAATGAGATCGACTACCCGGATGAGGCGGACAATGTGACAACTTTTGGGTGGTTTTGCGTTTTTTTGAGAGATATTCCACAATTCATTTTGAGAAAACGGATTTTTACTCCGAGCATTGACATATGAACTTTGTTCCCTGAGCAGCTCAGCCTTCCAGAACCATTTTTAGTACCAGTTCACTTGGAGGAACCGACTTCCTGTTAACTCCGAGAAATCTTAACTTCAAGTTTTTGTAGAAAAGCTCCCAGAAGCTCTCGCTTTGATCCTGAGCTCTCTTACGGATGCAAGAAGCTCTACGAGGTTTCCGGCGGTGACCAGGTTGACGGTTCACCGCCGGCGCCAGTTCCAGGGCGCTGGAGAGATAGTTGGCAAGAAAAATCTCGACGGACCTAACTCGTAGAGCTTCCCTTAGCAAGTTATTGCTGGAAGCTTGAGAGTAATACCTCGTAGAGCTTTTCGTTATCGATGAGCTACAGGAATTCTGGCGCGGGGTGGAGCTAGTTGGCCGACCCGGCGAGAAAGGACAAAGTGATAACTTTTGGGTGGTTTTGCGAATATTTAAAAGATATTTGACCATTCATTTTGAGACAGCAGATTTTTCGCACCTGTAGTGGGTTAAGACGCGTCTGCCAGTAAATTTTTTTAAGTCCGTAGGTGCAGTATTTCTATCAAAACACTTGGAGCAACCGACGTTCGATAAAAACAAAAAAAAAGTGATTTTTCGATTTTTTCGTTTCTCACTCCAGAAGCTTACTCCCTACGTTTTGAGGAGCGCGGTGTGAGAAAAGGGCTCTACGAGGGTCCCGGCGGTAACCTGGTTGACGGTTTACCGCCGGTTCCCAGTTCCGGAGCGCTGGAGAGCTAGTTGGCAAGAAAAATCTCGACAGACCTTTTGGTGACTTTTGGTCGGTTGAAAATTTTGTTCTCGAAATCTGACTATTCGTTAGAGCTCTAGTATTTTTTCCCGTGATATTCGATCTTATTCCCGCTCGCCATCTTGATCTCAGCTCGATCGGGTACATTTTACTGCCAAAAAGCGCCCCGGCGGGAACAGCCGTTTCGAGTCATCTTGATACGCATTATCGGTATTTTGTTCTTAACTCGAGCTGTACGGCAGCTACAGAGCTGGTAAGCACGCCTATCGCATTCAGAATTATCAGGCGCGTTCGCCCGTTGAATCGAGAGGTCTGAACTCGGTCTGCTAGCCGAGCTAGGTCCGTAAACCTATTCGTATTATTCGAGTCGTCTTGACAGATGCTCTCGGTTTTCTGTACTTAACTCGAGCTGTATGGCAGCTACAGAGCTGGTAAGCACACCTATCGCATTCAGAATTATCAGGCGCGTTCGCCGGTTGAATCCAGAGGTCTGAACTCGGTCTGCTAGCCGAGCTAGGTCCGCAAATTTATTCGTATTATTCGAGTCGTCTTGACAGACACTCTCGGTTTTCTATACTTAACTCGAGCTGTAGGGCAGCTACAGGGCTCATTGTCACAGACATCGACGGATAATCATCAGTCGCGTTCGTCTATTGATTCGAGAGCTCTGAACTCGGCCTGCTGCCGAAGCTAGGTTCGCGAAACTATTCGTATTGTCCGAATCATCTTGAGAAGTGCTCTCAATTTTCTGCACTCGACTCGTGCTGGGGGAGGGCTACAGTGCTGCGGGTCACAGATATCGATTCGCACACATAAGGCGCGTCTGTTGGTCGATTCCAGAGCTCGGAACTCGGTCTGCTGCTCGAACTAGGTCCGCGAAGCTATTCTATTATTCGAGTCGATACTGTCGGTTTTCTGCACTTAACTCGGGCTGTAGGGGAGCTGCAGGGCTGGGAATCACATGAGTGGATTCATTGACATCAGACGCGCCCGCCTGTCGCATTCAGAGGTCTGAACTCGGTTCGATACTCGAACTGGGTTGCGAAACTGTTTTTTTTTTGGTTAGAGTCATCTTGAGAGGTCTGAATTCGCTTGGGCTGAAAAACTAGTCATTCTTTTTGGAGTTTTTCTCCACAGTATATACTGTCAGGAAGCTCTACGAGTCCCGTGGCGGTAAGAAAGGTTGACGGTTTACCGCCGGCGCCCAGTTTTGGTGACTTTTGGTCGGTTGAAAATTTTCTTCTCAAAATTTGACAATTCGTTAGAGCTCTAGTATCTTTTCCCATGATATTCGATCTAATTCCCGCTCGCCATCTTGATCTCAGCTCGATCGGGTAACTTTTACTGCCAAAAAGCAGGCAGGCGGGATCGGCCGTTTCGAGTCATCTTGATACGCGCTGTCGGGTTTCTGAACATAACTTGAGCTTCAGAACAGCTACAGGGCCAGTGAGCACAGCTAATCGATGTAGAATGATCAGGCGCGTTCGTCTGTTGAACCCAGAGGCCTCAACTCGGTCTGCTAGCCGAGCTAGGTTCAAAAACCTATTCGTATTATCCGGGTCATCTTGACAGACGCTCTCGGTATTTTGTGCTTAACTCGAGCTGTAGGGAAGCTACAGAGCTGATAGTCACAGGAATCGATTGGAAATCATCAGATGCGTTCGTCTGTTTAATCGAGAGCTCTGAACTCGCCCTGCTGCCCGAGCTAGAATCGCGAAACTATTCGTATTGTTCGAATCGTCTGAAGAGGTACTGTCGCTTTCTAAACGTGACTCGGCCTGTAGGGGGCTACGGTGCTGGTCGGGAGAGCAATCGATCTGGAGACATCAGGCGCGTCCGCCTGTGGAAGCCAGAGCTCGGAACTCGGCCTGCTGCCTGAACTCGGTCCGCGAACCTGTTCTTATTGTTCGAGTCATCCTGAAAGATGCTGTCGGTTTTCTGCACTCAACTCGGGCTGTAGGGAGCTGCAGGGCTGGTAATCACAGGAATCGATTCGGAGACATCAGACGCGTCCGCCTGTCACATTCAGAGGCCTGAACTCGGTCTGATACTCGAGCTGGGTTTAGGAAACTATTCGTTTTGTTTGAGTTATCTTCAGAGGTGCTGTTGATTCGCGCACGTAACTCGGGCTGTAGCAGAGCTACAGAGCTCGTGCAAGACAATCCAGAAGCATCAGGGGGCGTTCGGCTGCTGCATCGAGAGGTCTGAAATCGCTTGGGCTGAAAAACTATTCGTTCTCTGCAATTTATTTTCTACATTATATTTTGTCAGGAAGCTCTACGAGTCCCCCGGCGGTAAGAAAGGTTGACGGTTTACCGCCGGCGCCCAGTTGGTCGACCCGGCCAGACAGGACGCAGTGGTAGGTTTGGGTGGTTTTCCCATTTTTGGAAAGATATTTGACAATTCATGTTAAGAAAGGAAATTTTTACTCCGAGCATTAGTATCTTAATTTTGTTCTGCGAGCAGCTCAGCTCTGTAGGCGCACTTTTACTATCAAAACACTTGGAGGAACCAACTCCATGTCGATACGAAAAAAAAACATGTTTTCCTTTTTCGATAAATGCTTCCAGAAGCATGTTCTTTCGACCCCGAGCACTCTTACGCGTGAAATGAACTCTACGAGGTTCCCGGCGGTGACCAGGTTGACGGTTCACCGCCGGCGCCAGTAACTCGCACAGCTTCCCTTAGCAAAAGTTACTGCTGGAAGCTTTAGAGTAATTCCCGGAGAGCTCGCTGAGAGCTGAAGGGTTTAAGATTAGACGGTGGTCGTGCCTCCCAGGGCTCCTCCACGGCAGTCCACGTTCCCCTGCAGCGCCTCCGGCGGCCCGGCAACTGGTCCCGGGGGGCTTCCAGCAGGCTTCCACGCATGCCTGCATACGTGCAGGCACGCATGGAAGCTCCCGGACAGCTCGCTGAGAGCTAAAGGGTTTAACAGTCGAAGCCAGACGGTGGTGGTGCCCGCCCGTAGCTCCTCCGCGGCGCTGCAGAATTCCCTCAGCAGTTCGTATCTCGTAGAGCTCTTCGTCATCGATGAGCTAGAGGAATTCCGGCGCGGGGCGGAGCTAGTAACTCGTAGAGCTTCCCTTAGCAAGTTATTGCTGGAAGCCAAGAGTAATTCCGGCGCGCTGGAGAGCTAGGTGATAGGAAAAATAACTCGTAGAGCTTCCCCTAGCAAGTTATTGCTGGAAGCTTGAGAGTAATAACTCGTAGAGCTTCCCTCAGCAAGTTATTGCTGGAAGCATGCGAGTAACTCGTAGAGCTTCCCTGAGAGCGCAGCGGCGAAGCTTAAGAGTAATTCCCGGAGAGCTCGCTGAGAGCTAAAGGGTAAGATTAGAAGCTGGACGGTGGTGGTGCCCGCAAGGAGCTCTTCCACGGCGGTCCACAGGCCTCGCAGCGCCTCCGGCGACCCGGAAACTGGTCCGGGAGAGCTTCCGGCCAGCTTCCAAGCGTGCCTGCACGCGTGCAGGCACGCATGGAAGCGTTCCTGGCAGCGCTTCAGCAGCGCTGCAGGGGAACCCCCCAGAGCTCTCCAGGGAAGATTTCCCATTCCCGAGGGTGTCTTCGCTCTTCGGGTTTTCGACGCTACCAAGTGACTCGTAGAGCTTCCCTAAGCTAGTTGCTGGAAGCTTAAGAGTGACTCGTAGGTCTTCCCTAAGCTAGTTGCTGGAAGCTTAAGAGTAATTCCAGCGCGCTGGAGAGCTAGTTGGCTCGAAAAAAAAGAACTCAACTTTTCACAACTTTTGGTCGGTTGAAAATTTTGTTCTCGAAATTCAACAATTCGTTTGTGCTCTAGAATTTTTTCCCGTGATATTCGATCTTATTCCCGCTCGTCATCTTGATATCAGCTCGATCGGGTATCTTTTACTGTCAAAAAGCACACTGGTGGGATCGGTCGTTTCGAGTCATCTTGATACGCGTTCGAGTCATCGGTATCTTGTACTTAACTCGAGCTGTAGGACAGCTACAGAGCTGGTAAGCACAGCTAATCGATGTAGAATGATTAGGTGCGTTCGCCTGTTGAATCCAGAGCTCTAAACTCGGTTTGCTAGCCGAGCTAGGTCCGCAAACCTATTCGTATTATTTAAGGCATCTTGATTCGCACTGTCGGTATTCTGAACTTAACTCGAGATATAGGACAGCTACAGAGCTGGTAAGCACGCCTTATCGACTCAGAGTCATCAGGCGCGTTCGGCTGTTCCAACCAGAGGTCTGAACTCGGTCTGCTAGCCGAGCCAGGTCCGCAAACCTATTCGTATTATTCGAATCATCTCGATAGTCGGTTTCATGTACTTAGCTCGAGCTATAGGACAGCTCCAGGGCTGATAGTTACAGAACGAGATTCAGAATCATCAGTCGCGTTTGTCTGTCGAATCCAGAGCTCTGAACTCGGTCTGCTGCGCGATCCAGAATCACGAAACTGTTCGTATTCTTCCAGTCATCTTGAGAGCTACTGTCGGCGTTCTGCACTTAACTCGGGCTGTAGGGAGGCTGCAGGGCGGGTAATCACAGGAATCGATTCGGAGACATCAGAAACGTCTCTCTGTCGCATTCAGAGGTCTGAACTCGGTCTGATACTCGAGTTGGGCTGAAAAACTATTCGTTCTCTGCAATTTTTTTCGACATTATATGTTCTCAGGAAGCTCTACGAGTCCCCCGGCGGTAACAGAGGTTGACGGTTCACCGCCGGCGCCCAGTAACTCGTAGAGCTTCTCTTAGCAAGTGATTGCTGGCAGCTGAGAGGAATTCCGGCGCGCTGGAGAGCTAGTTGGCAAGAAAAATCTCGACGGAACTTTTGGTGACTTTTGGTCGGTTGAAAATTACCTCGTAGAGCTCCATGGCATCGATGAGCTAGAGGAATTCCGGCGCGGGGTGGAGCTAGTTGGTCGACCCGGCCAGAAAGGACAAAGTGTTAACTTTCGGGTGGTTTTGCAATTTTTTGAAAGATATTTGACAATTCATTTTGAGAAAGGAGATTTTTACTCCGAGCATTGACATATAAACTTCGTTCTCTGAGCAGCTCAGCCCTGTGGAGCCATTTTTAGTATCAGTTCACTTGGAGTAACCGACTTCATGTTGACTCCAAAAAATCTCAACTTGAAGTTTTTGGAGAAAAGCTCCCAGAAGCTCTCGCTTTGATCCTGAGCTTTCTCACGGTTCACGGTTGACGGTTGACGGTTCCGGCGGTGACCAGGTTGACGGTTCACCGCCGGCGCCAGTTTGTTCTCGAAATTCAACCATTCGTTTGAGCTCTAGTATTTTTTCCGTGATATTCGATCTTATTCCCGCTCGTCATCTTGATCTCAGCTCGATCGGGTGAATATTACTATCGAAAAGCACTGTGGCGGGACCGGCCGTTTTGAATCATCTTGATACGCGCTGACAGTTTTCCGAACTTAACTCGAGCTTCAGGACAGCTAAAGAGCTGGTAAGCACAGCTAATCGATGTAGAATGATTCGGCGCGTCCGCCTGTTGAAGCCAGAGGTCTGAACTCGGTCTGTTAGCCGAGCTAGGTCCGCAAACCTATTCGTATTATTCGAGTCATCTTGACAGGAACTCTCGGTTTTCTGTACTTAACTCGAGCTGTAGGACAGCCACAGAGCTGATATTTACAGACACCGATTCAGAATTAGCAGTTGCGCTTGTCTGTCGAATCCAGAGCTCTCAACTCGGTCTGCTGCCCGATCTAGAATCGCGAAACTATTCGTATTGCTCGAGTCATCTTGAGAAGTGCTCTCGGTTTTCTTCACTCAACTCGCGCTTAGGGGAGCTACAGTGCTGGTGGTCACAGGAATCGATTCGAAGATATGAGGCGCGTTCTGTCTCGAATCCAGAGCTCGGACCTCGGTCTGCTGCCCAAATTAGGTCTGCGAAACTACTGTATTGTTCGAGTTATCCTGAGAGGTGCTGTCGGTTTTCTGCTCTCAACTCGGGCTGTAGGGGGGCTGCAGGGCTGGTAATGAACAGGAGTCGATTCGTAGAGATCAGAGGAGTCCGCCTGTCGCAATGAGAGGTCGAACAACATTCACTACGAGTCGGAATGTTGGTAGGTGCTGTCGGTCTTCTCAACTAAAGTCGAGCTAGGAAGCTCTACGAGTCTCCCGGCGGTAACCAAGGTTGACGGTTTACCGCCGGCGCCCACTTCGAAAACGCTGGCAGGCTAGTTGGCTCGAAAAATACCGCGTAGAGCTCTTCGGCATCGATGAGCCAGAGGAATTCCGGCGCGGGGTGGAGCTAGTTGGCCCAGCCCGCCGAGGCGGACAATGTGATAACTTTTGGGTGGGTTTGCGAAAACTTGAAAGATATTTGACCATTTATTTTGAGAAAGCAGATTTGTACTCCGAGCATTGGCATATAAACTCCTCTCTGACAGCAGCTCAGCTCCCTCGATGCATTTTTGCATGAGTTGACTTCCAGGAACTGAGCGAATATGAACATTGAAAAAATCGAATTTGAAGATTTTCCAAAAATCTATTTTTTTTGATTCTGTGTCGATTCTCTGCACTCTTACCAGTGAGAGGAGCTCTGCGAGGTTCCCGGCGGTGACCAGGTTGACGGTTCACCGCCGGCGCCAGTTCCGGGGCGCTGGAGAGCCAGTTGGCAAGGAAAATCTCGACAGACCTTTTGATGACTTTTGGTCGGTTGAAAATTTTGTTCTGAAAATTTGACCATTCGTTAGAGCTCTAGTATTTTTTCCCATGATATTCGATCTTATTCCCGCTCACCATCTTTATCTCAGCTCGATCGGGTACCTTTTACTGCCAAAAGCAGGCAGGCGGGATCGGCCGTTTCGAGTCATCTTGATACGCGCTGTCGGTTTTATCAAGATAACTCGAGCTTGAGGACAGCTACAGAGCTGGTAAGCACAGCTAATCGATGCAGAATGATCAGGCGCGTTCGCCTGTTGAACCCAGAGGTCTGAACTCGGTCTGCTAGCCGAGCTAGGTCCGCAAACCTATTCGTATTATTCGAGTCATCTTGACAGGCGCTTTCGGTTTTCTGTACTTAACTCGAGCTATAGGACAGCTACAGAGCTGATACTTACAGAAACCGATTCAGAATCATCAGTCGCGTTTGTCTGTTGAATCCAGAGCTCTGAACTCGGTCTGCTGCCCGATCCATAATCGCGAAACTGTTCGTATTGCTCGAGTCACCTTGAGAGGTGCTCTCGGTTTTCTGCACTTAACTTGGGCTGTAGGGAGGCTAGAGTGCTGGTGGTGACAGCAATCGATTTGGAGACATCAGACGCGTCCGCCTGTGGAATCCAGAGCTCGGAACTCGGTCTCCTGCCCGAACTCGGTCCGCGAACCTGTTCGTATTGTTCGAGTCATCCTGAAAGATGCTGTCGGCTTTCTACACTCAACTCGGGCTGTAGGGGGGCTGCAGGGCTGGTAATCACAGGAATCGATTCGGACAGATCAGACGCGTCCGCCTGTCGCATTCAGAGGTCTGAACTGGGTCTGATACTCGAGCTGGGTTTAGGAAACTATTCGTTTTGTTCTAGTCATCTTGAGAGATGCTGTCGATTGACGCACGTAACTGGGGCTGTAGGGGAGCTACAGAGCTCGTACAGAAGACAATCCAGAAGCATCAGGGGGCGTTCGGCTGTTGCATCGAGAGGTCTGACATCGCTTGGGCTGAAAAACTATTCGTTCTCTGCATTTTTTTCGACATTATATATTGTCAGGAAGCTCTACGAGTCCCCCGGCGGTAAGAAAGGTTGACGGAAATTCAACCATTCGTTAGAGCTCTAGTATTTTTCCCATGCTATTCGATCTTATTCCCGCTCGCCATCTTGATCTCAGCTCGATCGGGTACCTTTTACTGCCAAAAAGCGGGCAGGCGGGATCGGCCGTTTCGAGTCATCTTGATACACGCTGTTGGTTTCTGAACATAACTCGAGCTTCAGGACAGCTACAGGGCCAGTGAGCACAGCTAATCGATGTAGATTGATCAGGCGCGTTCGCCTGTTGAAGCTAGAGGCCTGAACTCGGTCTGCTAGTCGAGCTAGGTTCAAAAACCTATTCGTATTATCCGAGTCATCTTGACAGAGGCTCTGGGTATTTCGTGCTTAACCTGAGCTGTAGGGCAGCTACAGGGCTGATAGTCACAGAAATCGATTGGGAATCATCAGACGCGTTCGTCTGTTGAATCGAGAGCTCTGAACTCGCCCTGCTGCCCGAGCTAGAATCGCGAATTTATTTGTATTGTTCGAATCATCTGAAGAGGTACTGTCGCTTCTAAACTTAGCTCGGGCTCCAGGGGGCTACAGTGCTGCTGGAGACAGCCATCGATCTGGAGACATCAGGCGCGTCCGCCTGTGGAAGCCAGAGCTCGGAACTCGGCCTGCTGCCTGAACTCGGTCTGCGAACCTGTTCGTAGTGTTCGAGTCATCCTGAAAGATGCTATCGGTTTTCTGCACTTAACTCGGGCTGTAGGGGAGCTGCAGGGCTGGTTATCACAGGAATCGATTCGGAGACATCAGACGCGTCCACCTGTCGCATTCAGAGGCCTGAACTCGGTCATACTCGAGCTGGGTTTAGGAAAATATTTGTTTTGTTTGAGTTATCTTCAGAGGTGCTGTTGATTAGCGCACGTAACTCGGCTTTAGCAGAGCTAAAGAGCTCGTACAGAAGACAATCCAGAAGCATCAGCGGGCGTTCGGCTGTTGCATCGAGAGGTCTGAAATCGCTTGGGCTGAAAAACTAATTCGTTCTCTGCAATTTATTTTCGACACTATATATAGCCAGGAAGCTCTACGAGTCCCCCGGCGGTAAGAAAGGTTGACGGTTTACCGCCGGCGCCCAGTCCAGGAACTGATCGAATATGAACATCGAAAAATTGAATTTCAAGATTTTCGAAAAATCTTTTTTTTTCCACTCTGTGCCGATTCTCTGCGTTAGAGGAGCTCTACGAGGTTCCCGGCGGTGACGAGGTTGACGGTTCACCGCCGGCGCCAGTCTCGACTGAACTTTTCACAACTTTGGCTCGGTTGAAAATTATGTTCTCGAAATTCAACAATTCGTTTGAGCTCTAGTATTTTTTCCCGTGATATTCGATCTTATTCCCGCTCGCCATCTTGATCTCAGCTCGATCGGGTACCTTTTACTGCCAAAAAGCATCATGGCGGGATCGGCCGTTTCGAGTCATCTTGATACGCGCTGTCGGTTTTCTGAACTAGCTCGAGCTTCAGGACAGTTACAGAGCTGGTAAGCACAGCTAATCGATGTAGAATGATCTGGCGCGTTCGTCTGTTGAACCCAGAGGCCTGAACTCGGTCTGCTAGCCGAGCTAGGTTGAAAAACCTATTCGTAGTATCCGAGTTTTCTTGACAGACGCTCTCGGTATTTTGTGCTTAACTCGAGCTCTAGGGCAGCTACAGAGCTCATAGTTCAGAATTCGATTGGGAATCATGAGGCGCGTTCGTCTGTTGATTCCAGAGCTCTGAACTCGGTCTGCTGCCCGAGCTAGAATCGGGAAACTATTCGTATTGTTCGAATCATCTGAAGAGGTACTGTCGCTTTCTAAACTTAACTCGGGCTGTATGGGGCTACAGTGCTGGTGGGGACAGCAATCGATTTGGAGACATCAGGCGCGTCCGGCTGTAGAAGCCAGAGCTCGGAACTCGGCCTGCTGCCTGAACTCGGTCCGCGAACCTGTTCGTATTGTTCGAGTCATCCTGAAAGATGCTGTCGGTTTTCTGCACTTAACTCGGGCTGTAGGGGAGCTGCAGGGCTGGTAGTCACAGGAATCGATTCGGAGACATCAGACGCGTCCGCCTGTCGCATTCAGAGGCCTGAACTCGGTCTGATACTCGAGCTGGGTTTAGGAAACTATTCGTTTTGTTTGAGTTATCTTCATAGGTGCTGTTGATTAGCGCACGTAACTCGGGCTGTAGCAGAGCTACAGAGCTGGTACAGAAGACAATCCAGAAGCATCAGGGGGCGTTCGGCTGTTGCATCGAGAGGTCTGAAATCGCTTGGGCCGAAAAACTATTCGTTCTCTGCAATTTATTTTCTACATTATATATAGTCAGGAAGCTCTACGAGTCCCCCGGCGGTAAGAAAGGTTGACGGTATACCGCCGGCGCCCAGTAATTCCGGGGAGCTGGAGAGCTAGTTGGCAAGAAAAATCTCGACGGACCTTTCGCTGACTTTTGGTCGGTTGAAAATTTCGTTCTCGGAATTCAGCAATTCGTTTGTGCTCTAGTATTTTTTCCCGTGATATTCGATCTTATTCCCGCTGGCCATCTTGATCTCAGCTCGATCGGGTACCTTTTACTGCTAAAAAGCACTCCGGCGGGATCGGCCGTTCCGAGTTATCTTGATACGCGCTTTCGGTTTTCTCAAGATATCTCGAGCTTCAGGACAGCTACAGAGCTGGTAAGCACAGCTAATCCATTTAGAATGATTAGGCGCGTTCGCCTGTTGAATCGAGAGGTCTGAATTCGGTCTGCTAGCCGAGCTAGGTCCGCAAACCTATTCGTATTATTCGAGTCATCGTAGCAGACGCTCTCAGTTTTCTGTTCTTAACTCGAGCTGTAGGGCAGTCACAGAGCTCATAGTGACAGGAATCGATTGGATATCATCAAGTGCGTTCGTCTGTTCAATCGAGAGCTCTGAACTCGGCCTGCTGCCCGAGCTGGGTTCGCGAAATTATTCGTATTGGTCGAGTCATCTTGAGAAGTGCTATCGGTTTTCTGCACTTAACTCGTGCTGGGGACGGCTACAGTGCTGCTGGTCACAGAAATTGTTCCGGAGACAATACGCGCGTCCGTCTGTCGAAGCCAGAGCTCGGAACTCGGTCTGCTGCTCGAACCAGGTTCGCGAAACTATTGTATTATTCGAGTCATCCTGAGAGCTGCTGTTGGTTTTCTGCACTTTACTCGGGGTTTAGGGTGGCTGCAGGGCTGGTCATCACATGAGTCGATTCGCAGACATCAGACGCGTCCTGCTGTCGCATTCAGAGGTCTGAACTCGGTTTGATACTCGAGCTGGGTTGCCAAACTGTTTGTTTTTTTTGTCAGAGTCATCAGGTCTGAAATCGCTTGGGCTGAAAACTTGTCGTTCTCTGCAATTTTTTTACACATTATATACTGTCAGGAAGCTCTACGAGTCCCCCGGCGGTAAGAAAGGTTGACGGTTTACCGCCGGCGCCCAGTTCCGGAGCGCTGGAGAGCTAGTTGGCAAGAAAAATCTCGACGGACCTTTTGCTGACTTTTGGTCGGTTCAAAATTTTGTTCTCGAAATTCAACAATTCGTTTGAGCTCTAATATTTTGTCCCGTGATATTCGATCTTATTCCCGCTCGCCATATTGATCTCAGCTCGATCGGGTATCTTCTACTGCTAAAAAGCACTCCGGCGGGATCGGCCGTTTCGAGTCATCTTGATACGCGCTGTCGGTTTTCTCAAAATAACTCGAGCTGTAGGACAGCTAAAGAGCTGGTAAGCACAATTAATCGATTCAGAATGATTAGGCGCGTTTGCCTGTTGAATCCAGAGGTCTGAACTCGGTCTCCTAGCCGAGCTAGGTCCGCAAACCTATTCGTATTATTCGAGTCATCGTAGCAGACGCTCTCGGTTTTCTGTACTTAGCTCGAGCTGTAGGGCAGTCAGAGAGCTCATAGGCACAGAAATCGATTGGGAATCATCAGTCGCGTTTGTTTGTTCAATCGAGAGCTCTGAACGCGGCCTGCTGCCCGAGCTAGGTCCGCGAAATTATTGGTATTGTTCGAGTCATCTTGAGAAGTGCTCTCGGTTTTCTGCACTTTACTCGTGCTGGGGGAGGGCTACATTGCTGCTGGTCACAGATATCGATTTGGAAACATTATGCGCGTCCGTCTGTCGAACCGAGAGCTCGGAACTCGGTCTGCTGCTCGAACTAGCTCCGCGAAACTATTGTATTATTGAAGTCATCCTGAGAGCTGCTGTCAGTTTCTGCTTAACTCGGGCTGTAGGGGGGCTGCAGGGCTGGTGATAACAGGAGTCGATTCACAGATATCAGACGCGTCCGCCTGTCGCATTCAGAGGTCTGGACTCGGTTCGACACTCGAGCTGGGTTACAAACTGTTCGTTTTTTTGCCAGAGTCATCTTGAGAGGTCTGGCTTGGGCTGAAATTCTCTTAATTTTTTTCCACATTATATACTGTCAGGAAGCTCTACGAGTCCCCCGGCGGTAAGAAAGGTTGACGGCTTACCGCCGGCGCCCAGTCTCGACGGAACTTTTGCTGACTTTTGGTCGGTTGAAAATTTTGTTCTCGAAATTCAATAATTCGTTTGAGCTCTAGTATTTTTTCCCGTGATATCTGATCTTATTCCCGCTCGCCATCTTGATCTCAGCTCGATCGGTTCAATATTACTATGAAGAAGCACTGTGGCGGGATCGGCCGTTTTGAGTCCTCTTGATACGGTTCACAGTTTTCTCCAGATAACTCGAGCTCCAGGAGAGCTACAGAGCTGGTAAACACAGCTAATCGATGTAGAATGATTAGGCGCGTTCGCCTGTTGAATCCAGAGGTCTGAACTCGGTCTGTTAGCCGAGCTAGGTCTGCAAACCTATTCGTATTATTCAAGTCATCTTGACAGAAACTCTCGGTCTGATGTACTTAATTCGAGCTGTAGGAGAGCTACAGAGCTGACTTTTACAGAAACCGATTCAGAATCAGCAGTTGTGTCTGTCTGTCGAATCGATTGCTTTGAACTCGGTCTGCTGCCTGGAATCACGAATTGATCGAGTCATCTTGAGCAGGCAGTGCTCTCGGTTTTCTTCACTCAACTCGCGCTGAGGGGGGGGCTACAGTACTGGTGGTCACAGGAATCGATTTGAAGACATCAGGCGCGTCCCCCTGTTGAATCCAGATCGGAACTCGGTCTGCTGCCCCAATTAGGTCTGCGAAACTACTGTATTGTTCGAGTCATCCTGAGAGCTGCTGTCGGTTTTCTGCACTTAACTCGGGCTGTAGGGGGGGCTGCAGGCTGGTAATGACAGGAGTCGATTCGCAGACATCACACGCGCCCGCCTGTCGCATTCAGAGGTCCAAAAATATGGACTTTGAGTCGGAATGTTGAGAGGTGCTGTCGGTTTTCTCAACTTAAGTCGAGCTAGGAATCTACGAGTCTCCCGGCGGTAACCAAGGTTGACGGTTTACCGCCGGCGCCCAGTTTTGGACGCTACCAAATGGAAAAAATGAAGGGTATTTGACAATTCAAAGGAGATTATTACGCCAAGCATTGGCATATAAACTTAGTTCCCTGAGCAGCTCAGCTCTCTAGAGCCAGTTTTAGTATTAGTTGATTTGGAGGAACCGACGTTGCATAAAAACAGAAAAACGTGATTTTTCGATTTTTTCGATTCTCGCCCCAGAAGCTTTCTTCATCTGTTTCGAGAAGCGCGTCGTAAGAAAAAAGCTCTACGAGGGTGCCGGCGGTAACCTGGTTGACGGTTCACCGCCGGTTCCCATTCCGGCGCGCTAGAGAGCTAGTTGGCTCGAAAAATCTCGACGGAACTTTTGGTGACTTTTGGTCGGTTGAAAATTTTGTTCTCAAAATTTCAACATTCGTTAGAGCTCTAGTATTCTTTCCCGTTATATTCGATCTCATTCCCGCTCGCCATCTTGATCTCAGCTCGATCGGGTGAATATTACTATCGAAAAGCAGTGTGGCGGGATCGGCTGTTTCGAGTCATCTTGATACGTGTTGTCGGTATTTTGTACTTAACTCGAGCTGTAGAGCAGCTACAGAGCTGGTAAGCACAGCTTATCGATGTAGAATGATTAGGCGCGTTCGCGTGTTCAATCCAGAGGTCTGAACTCGGTCTGTTAGCCGAGCTAGGTCCGCAAACCTATTCGTATTATTCGAGTCATCTTGACAGGAACCGGTTTTCTGTACTTAACTCGAGCTGTAGGACAGCTTCAGAGCTGATATATACAGAAACCGATTCAGAATCATCAGTTGCGTTTGTCTGTCGAATCCAGAGCTCTGAACTCGGTCTGCTGCCCGATCTAGAATCGCGAAACTATTCGTACTGGTCGAGTCATCTTGATAGGTGCTCTCGGTTTTCTGCTTAACTCGGGCTGGGGGGGGGGGGGGGGCTACAGTGCTGGTGGTCACAGACATCGATTTGAAGACATCAGGCGCGTCCGCTTGTCGAATCCAGAGCTCGGAACTCGGTCTGCTGCCCGAATTAGGTCTGCGAAACTGCTGTATTGTTCGAGTCATCCTGAGAGGTGCTAACGGTTTTTGTGCACTTAACTCGGGCTGTAGGGGGGCTGCAGGGCTGGTAATGACAGGGGTCGATTCGCAGACATCAGACGCGTCCGCCTGTCGCATTCAGAAGTCAAAAAATATTCACTATGAGTCGGTATGTTGGTAGGTGCTGTCGGTTTTCTCAACTTACGTCGAGCTAGGAAGCTCTACGAGTCTCCCGGCGGTAACCAAGGTTGACGGTTTACCGCCAGCGCCCAGTTGGTCGACCCGACCAGAAAAGAAGATGTGATAACTTTTGGTCGGTTTTGCTAAGATTTGAAAAATATTTGACAATTTATTTTGAGAAAGCAGATTTTTATTCCGAGCATTAGTATCTCAACTTCCTTCTGCGAGCAGCTCAGCTCAGTCGAGCAGTTTTACTATCGAAACATTTGGAGGAACCGACGTTACGTCGACACCGAGAAATGCAAATTTACGTTTTTCTACAAATGCTCTAAGAAGCTGTCTGCTTGGAATCTGAGCACTCTTACGCGTGCAAGGAGCTCTACGAGGTTCCCGGTGGGCACCAGGTTGACGGTTCACCGCCGGCGCCAGTGCGACCCGGCAACGTGTCCGGGGGAGATGCCGGCAAGCTTCCACGCGTGCCTGCATGCGTGCAGGCACGCATGCAGACGTTTCTGGCAGCGGTGTCCCCGAGATTCTCTTCGCTCTCCGGGTTTTGGACGCTACCAAGTGATTCTGGCAGCGCTTCCGCAGCGCGCCAGGGGGGCCCCGCTAGGCTCTCCAGGAAAGATTTCCCGTCCCCGAGATACCTCGTAGAGCTCTTCACAAGATGAGCTAAGAGGAATTCGGGCGCAGGCTGGAGCTAGTTGGCCGACCCGGCATTCAGAGACAATGTGATATTTTGGGTGAGGTTTCAATGTTTGCGAAAAAATTGAAAATTCGTTTTGAGAACCGGTATTTTTCTCACGTGTAGTGGGTTATGCCGCGGATGCTAGTTAAATTCTGAGGTCTGTAGCTGCAATATTATTATCTAAACACTTGCTGGAACGGACGGCCGTTTCGAGTCATCTTGACATGCATCGATGGTTTCCTTTACTTATCTCGAGATTTAGGACAGCTACAAAGCTGACACTTACAGGAAACGATTGAAAATTATGAGGCGCGTTAATCGGTCCATCTTGAGCTCTGAACTCGCTCTGGTGCTCGAGAGAGGTCCGCAAACCTATTCCTATTCTTCGAGTAATTTTGACTGCTGTCGGTTTTCTCACTAAGCACACGATTAAGAAATACCACAGAGCTGGAAATGATTGTATCATTTGGCGCGTGCCTCTGTTGCATTGGGAAGTCTGAACTCGGTCTGCTACCCGAGCTAGGTCTGCAAAAATATTCGCTGAAAACACTTGGTGGAACGGTCTTTGGATGGAAACATGAAACATGATTTTGGGAGTTTTTGGGTCTTGCTTTAGAGTTTTCTTGCTTATGTACCGAGGAGCGCCTTGCGAGAAAAGAGCTCTACGAGGATCCCGGCGATAACCTGGTTGACGGTTTACCGCTGGTTCCAGTTCTCTTCGCTCTCCGGATTTCGGACGCTACCAAGTGGCTCGTAGAGCTCGTCGTCGTCGATGAGCTAGAGGAATTCCCGCGCGGGGTGGAGCTAGTGGATCGACCCGACCAGAAAGGACAATAACTCGTACAGCTTTCCTGAGCGAGCTATTGCTGGAAGCTAAAAAGTAATTCTGGGGCGCTGGAGAGCTAGTTGGGAAGAATAATCAGTCATCTCGATACGCGTTGACATTTTTACATCCCGTAGGGCCTTTCGTCATCGATGAGCTGAAGGAATTCCGCGCAGTAGCATGTAAACTCCTCTCTGACAGCAGCTGAGCTCTCCCGATGTATTTTCTTGTGAGTTGACTTCCTAGAACTGAGCGAATGTGAACATCGAAAAAATCAAAAGTAACAATTTTCGGCAAACCTCTATTTCAGCACTCTTGCAGTGTCAGGAGCTCTACGAGGTTCCCGGTGGTGACCAGGTTGACGGTTCACCGCCGGCGCCAGTATTTTTTCCCGTGATATTCGATCTTATTCCCGCTCGTCATCTTGATCTCAGCTCGATCGGGTACCTTTTATTGCCAAAAGCGCACGGGCGGGATCAGCCGTTTCGAGTCATCTTGTCACGCGGTGCCGGTTTTCTCAACTTGGTAGCGTCCACAACCCGAAGAGCGAAGAGACCCTTCGGGGACGGGAAAGCCGCGTTTCTGAAACGCTGCCAGGAACGCTTCCACGTGTGCCTGCACGCGAGGAGGCCCGCGTGGAAGCTTGCCGGAAGCTCTCCCGGACCCGCTGCCGGGCCCGGCAAGGCGCTGCGAGGATCGTGGACCGGCGAAGATGGGCTGCTGGCGGGCACCACCACCGTCCGGCTTCTATTTTTAAACCCTTTAGCTCTCAGCGAGCTCTCCGGGAATATAACTCGAGCTTCAGGACACTTACAGAGCCGCTGAGCACAGCTAATCCATTCAGAATGATCAGGCGCGTTCGCCTGTTTAACCCAGAGGTCTGAACTCGGTCTGCTAGCCGAGCTAGGTCGCAAGCCCGTTCGTATTATTCGAATCATCTTGACAGACGCTCTCGGTTATCTGCATTTAACTCGAGCTACAGGACAGCTACAGAGCTGATGCGTACAGAATCTGATTCAGATCATCAGTGGTCATTGTCTTTTGAATCCAGAGCTCTGAACTGCTGTCCGATCTAGAATCGCGAAACTATTCGTATTGTTCGAGTCGTCTTGAGAGATGCTGTCGGTTCTCTGGATTCGGAGACATCAGGCGCGTCGGCCTTTTCAATCCATAGCTCCGAACTCTGTCTGCCCGAACTAGGTCCGCGAAACTATTCGTATTGTTCGAGTTATCCTGAGAGGTGCTGTGGGTTTCCTGCACTTAGCTCGGGCTGTAGGGGGGGCTGCAAGGCTGGTAATCACAGGAATCGATTCAGAGACATCAGACGCGTATGCAGAGGTCTGAACTCGGTCTAATACTCGAGCTAGGTTTGCCATACTATTGTTCGAGTCATCTTGAGAGGTGCTGTCGATTTACGCACGTAGCTCGGGCTGTAGGAGAGCTACAGAGCTCGTACAGAAGACAATCGAGAAGCATCGGGGGCGTTCGGCTGTTGCATCCGAGAGGTCTGAAATTGCTTGGGCTGAAAAACTTTTTTTCGGTGTAATTTTTTGGACATAACATGTTGTGAGGAAGCTCTACGAGTCCCCGGCGGTAGCAAAGGTTGACGGTTTACCGCCGGAGCCCAGTGTGATAACTTTCGGTCGGTTTTCCAAAAATTTGAAAGATATTTGACAATTCATTTTTAGAAAGCAGATTCTTACTCCAAGGAAAAGTATCTTAACTTTCTTCTGCGAGCAGCTCAGCTCTTTCGAGAGAGATTCACTATGCAAACATTTGGAGGAACCGACATCGCGTCGACACCGAGAAATACAAATATGACGTCTTTCTAGAAATGCTCCGAGAAGCTGTCTGCTTTGAATCTGAGCACTCTTACGCGTGCGAGGAGCTCTACGAGGTTCCCGGCGGTGAACAGGTTGACGGTTCACCGCCGGCGCCAGTTGGCCGGCCCGACCAAAAGAGAGGATGTGATAATCTGGGGTCGGTTTTTTACTTTATGTAAAATTTTTTACATTAGTTTTGAGAACCAGTACTAGGCGCCGGCGGTAAACCGTCAACCTTCCTTACCGCCGGGGAACTCGTAGAGCTTCCTCACAATATATAATGTGAAAAAATGCAGAGAACGGATAGTTTTTCAGCCCGAGCGATTTCAGACCTCTCGATGCAACAGCCGGACGCCCCCGATGCTTCTCGACTGTCTTCTTTACGAGCTCTCTAGCCCTGCTACAGCCCGAGTTACGTGCGTAAATCGACAGCACCTCTCAAGATGACTCTAACAAAACGAATAGTTTGGCAACCCAGCTCGAGTATCACACCGAGTTCAGACCTCTGAATGCGACAGGCGGACGCGTCTCATGTCTGCGAATCGACTCTTGTGATTACCCGCCCTGCAGCCCCCCTACAGCCCGAGGTAAGTGCAGAAAACCGACAGCACCTCTCAGGATGACTCGAACAATACAATAGTTTCGCAGACCTAGTTCGGGCAGCAGACCGAGTTTCGAGCTCAGGATTCGAGAGGCGGACGCGCCTGATGTCTGCGAATCGATTCCTGCGACCACCAGCACTCTACCCCCCCAGCCGGAGTTGAGTGAAGAAAACCAAGAGCACTTCTCAAGATGACTCGACCAGAACGAATAGTTGCGCAATTCTAGATTGGGCAGCAGACCGAGTCCAGAGCTCTGGATTCGACAGACGAACGCACCTCATGATTTTGAATCGGTTTCTGTAAATATCAGCTTTGTAGCTGTCCTATAGCTCGAGTTAAGTACAGAAAACCGAGAGCGCCTGTCAAGATGTCGAATGATACGAATAGGTTTGCGGACCTAGCTCGGCTAACAGACCGAGTTCAGTCGAACGCGCGGAATCATTCTACATCGATTAGCTGTGCTTACCAGCTCTGTAGCTGTTCGAAAGCTCGAGTTATGTTCAGAAAACCGTCATCGCGTGTCAAGATGATTCGAAACGGCCGATCCCGCCTGCCTGCTTTTTGGCAGTAAAGGCTACCCGATCGAGCTGAGATCAAGATGGCGAGCGGGAATGAGATCGAATATCATGGGACAAAATACTAGAGCTCAAACGAATTGTTGAATTTTGAGAATGAAATTTTCAACCGACCAAAAGTCACCAAAAGGTCCGTCGAGATTTTTCTTGCCAACTAGCTCTCTAACGCTCCCGAACTGGGCGCCGGCGGTAAACCGTCAACCTTTGTTGCCGCCGGGGGACTCGTAGAGCTTCCTGACAACATGTAATGTCGAAAAAAATTAGACAGAACAAATAGTTTTTCAGCCCAAACAATTTCAGACCTCTCGGATGCAACAGCCGAACGCCCCCGATGCTTCTGGATTGTCTTCTGTACGAGCTCTGTAGCCAGAAGCGGATGGAAAGCCATTGGTCCGCGCCAATCGAAGGTCTTCTGCCACTCGTCGTGCCCGAGTCTTAGACGATGGCACAGCAGCTCTTGAAGGCACCGCTGGAAATCGTGCACACTTCGCTGCTGAACGACACTGTCGGGAAGGATATTATAAACCCGGACTGCGCCCAGGGCAGAACGGATTAGATAATCCGGAGAGCGTACGTCGCAGGGGTCAGCCAAGTGATAGCGGTGGCGGCGAAAAGCGCGCCTCGGAGGAGGAGGCGCAGAATCCAGGGCAAAGAATTGAGAGAACATAGGAGGCCCGATGCCGAGGACCGTTCCGTGGATCAAACCGAGGACGGCAATGTCCCGACGTGATGCCAGAGGGGCGAGAGCAAACCGAATCAAAGCATCCTCTGGAGACACTCCCAAGGCAGACAGAAACCGGTGTTGCACGGAATCGATAAGACCAAGAACTGTGGTTGACGCGTGACTCAATGCAGCGGTGCGGTATTCGATGTATGAGAGCACGTGGCTTTTGTACAACGGAATCATCTCGCGCACAGAGTAGAAGCGCCGCGAGTGGAGAAGAGACGTCGTACGCCAGCCTGCCTCACAAGCACAAGTCTGCGCCGCTTCCTGCATTGGTAGTTTACAATCGAACGCGACTCCTAGCAACTTAAAATTCTCACCGAACGGCCGGCTCGCGGACATAATAATGTGCATGCTCTCTTTTGAACTGTCGAAGCAGACTCCGTTTGCTTCCCCCCAGGAGTGTAGCTTCTGCTGGCAGACAGACATAAGATTGAAAACTTCGTCGTCGGTAAGGCCTGCGTCTACCAAGCGAAAAGCATTTAAATCATCAGCGAACGCAATTTCTTGAAAACCGCTGTCTTCAATCGGGTCCTGGGCGTCAGCATGAAAAATTCTCCACAATGGTGGCCCCAAGGCTGTGCCCTGGTAGACCATGTCGCACATCCGCACGGCGCGAGACTGAGCACCGTTCACGACAACGTGCGCTGATCTTGGGGAGAGCCAGTCCTCAAGAACAGCTAGCAAGGAGGCGGGCATTCCTGCCGCTGCCTTCTTGGCGCAAAGACGGCGCGACGAGACTCTGTCGAAAGCGCCGGACGCATCCGAACAATGAACTGCCACACGCTTTCTAGCCGCGAAGGCGCGGAGCCAGGATAAAACTAAAAATAACAATGCGTCTCGAGCACCGCGGCCTGGCGTATAAGCAAATTGAAACTCTCCGAATTGCAATTCGCGACACATCCGTGGAACAAACAGCATACTAAAAAGTCTTTCGGCTGCTTTCGAAATCTGCGCTGTTAGGTGAATGCCTCGATAGTTGTCCGGCTCGTGCCGGGGGTGCTTTTTGTACAGAGGAAACACCCAATGGACCTTCCAACACTCCGGCCACTTACCACATCTTAAAATTTGACGTGGAAGTGCTTTTAAAGCACCTGCCAATTCGCGAGCGCATCGTTTTAAAACACGGGCAGAGACTAAATCTGGTCCAGTGCCACTGTCTTCACGAAGCGCAGACAGAACCTGGCGAGCAAGACGGAGACGGAGAGGAGGGAGAAGGGGAGGCGAGGGAGGGGGAGGGGGAAGGGCAAAGTAGACGTTGTCGTGCAGCACCAGAACTTGCCATCTGCGTTCGAACGAAGTCGCAAACAGGTCAGCTTTCTGAGATGGCTGGACAACCCAAGCTCCGGCAGAATCTCGGAGAGGGGCAGAGGTGGGCTTCGATGCTCTGCACATCAACTCGCGAGAAAGATGCCACCATCCTTTCGACCCAGGCCGGAGAAATCGCAATTTGATACGGGTGCGAGCGACGTGCGATCGAAAGGCTCCCAGCATCGCACGGCTGCGCGCTCGAACTGCGAAAGGAAACTCGGCAGTTTAAGAAGAATTCTGTTTTCGGGCAACTGCCTGGAGACAATCTTGAGTCACCCAAGGGTGGGAACCCTGTTTTGCAACCGTGCCTCGAGGAATAAATCGGCGCATGCCGTGCAAGGTACGATCAGAGAGAGCTCGAGCTCCATCGTCTACGCTAGTGCCAATTACATCGTGCCACGGCGTCTCACTGAGGTATCGCCTGAGGTCGCGCCAATTCGCTTGAGAGTACCTCCAACACTCGCGCGACACACTCGAGACAGAGACTGGAGAAAAAAAATGGAATATACAACTATATCGTGATCAGCTAGCTTTGGTAGTACGGCAACCGAAACTTCGTCCGGCAAGTCGGTCAAAACTAAATCCAACAAATTTTCGCCCCGGGTCGGCGATTGAACTCTTTGGGAAAAACCGTGCAACGAACGCCAACTGCGAAGAGCAATGCCTTCCGGACTGACAATCCGTGAAAACTTCAACCAATGCTTATGGTGGATGTTTAAATCGCCAATGACGACTGTGCCTGCACAAAGGGCCGAATGCTGAGCCCAATCCGCCCCGAAACTATTTATGGCAGTGAGATCTCCGTAACACGGCGGTCTGTGCCAACACGCCAACAAAATCGGACCGATGTCAGCATGGTACGACATCCAAACAATTTCTGCTGAAATGCAATTCGGTAGGGGCGAGAACAACGAAACTAAAGAATCAAGACAACATACAAGCACTCCGCCTCCGTTCGCGTGACGATCTCGTCTACCTATAATAGTATAGTGAGTCAGCTGTGGGTGCATGCAACTGCTATCAATCTTTGTCTCGTTCAAGAAAACGAGGGAGGGAAGGAAAGGAAGAAGCGACAAACGACACTCGAGCTCAGCGCTGTGAGAAAAGAAACCGTCGAGATTCACGTGAAGAATGGGAAGATGATGTGAAACAAAAGGCGGTAAAGGCCTGGATTTTCCCAGGCATCCGCCTTGAGGCGCTGAAACTACAGGTAAAGGCTCGGTGACACGAGGGAAGTAGCTCGAAATCAATCTCTGAGAGAAATCAATACGAGAAACAGGAATGAGAGGAGCAAATTGGGCGCTCAAAGTCGACAGTTGCGACTTTCTCTGCACTGCGCTGCCGGGGCCGACAGGCAACGACGGCATCAGCGACGTCGAACTGCCAACAGCAAGGGCCGGAAAGGCCGAACTAAAAGATATCGAAGTAGAGGGAGGAAGAGGCGGACAACGATACGACCGGCGCGAAATTGATTCCATCGATCTCGGACCTCGCCGTTGATTTCTGCGCGTTCCCGGGGGCCGCACATTATCTCCTAAGGGGAGGGCGAAGGAACGGGAGGGAGAGGAAACAGTATCAGTAACAGTAAAGCCCGGTGCGGCCCCCCAAGACCGCTATTTAGAAATGCGCAAACGAAGCCAAAAAATTGCCTCCGAGCTCCGCCCGGGCCTGCTCAAACGCAAGCTCGCCATCAACGGAAATCTTACGATTTTTCCAGTCTGCCGTAACGGACTTTCCGGGAGCAGCTGATTTCAACTTGCTCTCAGCAGTTCGCATGGCATGATTGCGTTGCTGGTTCACTTTCGCTGTGGCGAATTTCACCTTAATTGTGGCGCCGTTCGCCGCGAAGTTCTTCTGAGCGGGACGTAGACCATCGAACCAAATCTGCAGTGAATTCCTATCTGAAAACTTAGAATTAGAAGCAGGCGAAAGCGAGCGACTCCCGCGGGCGCCTTTCCAGAAATGTCCATTCGAGATTCTCGGGGGCGGGTTCGGCAGACTAGCAAAGAACTTTTCCATCTCAGCTATCCGCGTCTCCGGGGTGAAACCGTCAGTGAAACCAGCGAACGCCAACTGGCGCTGCGCCGGGTCGAGGGCGTTCAAGAGGTCGAGCTTTCATGGAGGTTGCCCGGGTGCATCGCGAGATTCAACAACGTGCAACCGAGAACGGAGGTCGGCCATCTCAGTCTTCAGCGGCTCCACGGAGAAGGCAATAGTAGCTTTCATCTCCGTCCGGAGCGTATTCTCGGAAGCCGAGATCAAGGCCTTGGTCGAGCGCATCATTTTCACCTGAGTGTTCTGAATCGTGGCGCACGTGGGCATGTTCGCGATGAGGAAATTGAGTTTCTCGGTGTCGGAAGAAGCCATCGGAGGAGGAGCAGGCTCCTCAACCAACGCGTCGTCAGCCGGAACGCCTGGACTGGCACCCGGAGGGCCGGTCCCGGTCACCGGGGCAGCGAGGGGGCCGCTGGTCGACCCTGCCGCAGCGCCCGGGAGCCCCGGCGAGGCAGCCCCCGAAGGAGCGCCTGGCGGGGGCTCACCGCTGCCGACGCCTGGGAAGGCGGGCGCGGGAGTGAATTGCTTCTTCGACTCGTCCTGCAAGCCTTCCATGAGATCCTCGGTGCGGATTTTCTTCTGCTCCGGGGACGCGCCGGGCGACCGCGACTCGAACAATGCGAATAGTTTGGACCTAGCTCGAGTATCAGACCGAGTTCAGACCTCTGCATACGCGTCTGATGTCTCTGAATCGATTCCTGTGATTACCAGCCATGCAGCCCCCCCTACAGACCGAACTAAGTGCAGGAAACCCACAGCACCTCTCAGGATGACTCGAGGAATGCGAATAGTTTCGCGGACCTAGTTCGGGCAGCAGACCGAGTTCCGAGCTGGATTCGACAGGCGGACGCGCCTGATGTCTCCGAATCGATTCCAGTGATTCCCAGCCATGCAGCCCCCCTACAGCCCGAGATAAGTGAGAGAACCGACAGCATCTCTCAAGATGACTCTCAACATGACCACTGATGATCTGAATCATATTCTGTACGTATCAGCTCTGTAGCTGTCCTGTAGCTCGAGTTAAATACAGAAAACCGAGAGCGTCTGTCAAGATGACTCGAATCATGCGAATAGGTTTGCGGACCTGGCTCGGCTAGCAGACCGAGTTCAGACCTCTGGGTTCGACAGGCGAACGCGCCTGATCATTCTGAATCGATTAGCTGTGCTTACCAGCTCTGTAGCTATCCTGAAGCTCGAGTTATCTTGAGAAAACCGACAGCGCGTGACAAGATGACTCGAAACGGTCGATCCCGCCCGTGTGCTTTTTCGCAGTAAAAGGTACCCGATCGAGCTGAGATCAAGATGGCGAGCGGGAATAAGATCGAATATCACGGGAAAAAATACTCGAGCTCTAACGAATTCAGAAATGGCGCCGGCGGTGAACCGTCAACCTGGTCACCGCCGGGAACCTCGTAGAGCTCATTTCACGCGTAAGAGTGCTCGGAGTCGAAAGAGAGAGCTTCTGGAAGCATTTCTCGAAAAAACACGAAAAATTTATTTTTTCGTGTCGACATGAAGATGGTTCCGCCAAGTGTTTTGATAGTAAAAGTGCGCCTACAGAGCTCATACTAAGACAGAGAGGCCCTCATAGTCGTTTGCAGGTGCGAAACATCTGCTTTCTCAAAATTAATTGTCATATATCTTTCAAAATTGCAAAACCACCCAAAAGTTACCACTGTCCTTTCTGGCCGGGTCGACCAACTAGCTCCACCCCGCGCCGGAATTCCTCTAGCTCATCGATGTCGAAGAGCTCTACGAGGTATTTCGAGAAGAAAATTTTCAACCGATCAAAAGTCATCAAAATGTCCGTCGAGATTTTTCTTGCCAACTTGCTCTCCAGCGCCCCGGACTGGGCGCCGGCGGTAAACCGTCAACCTTCCTTCCGCCGGGGGACTCGTAGAGCTTCCTGAGCACATATATTGTCGGAACAACTTGCAGAGACGAATAGTTTTTCAGCCTAAACGATTTCAGACCTCTCGATGCAACAACCAAGCGCCCCTCATGCTTCTGGATCGTTTTCTGTGCGCACGAGCTCCGTGGCTCTCCTACAGCCCGAGTTACGTGCGAAAATCGACAGCACCTCTCAAGATCACTCGAACAATACAAATAGTTTCGCGAATTCAGCTCGAGTATCAGACCGAGTTCAGACATCTGAATGGAACAGGCGGACGCGCCTGATGTCTCCGAATCGATTCCTGTGGTTACCAGCCCTGCAGCTCCCTTACAGCCCGAGTTAAGTGCAGAAAATCGACAGCGTCTCTGAAGATAACGGGCAGCAGGCCGAGTTCAGGGCTCTGGCGACAGGTGGGCGCGACTGATGTCTCCGAATCGATCCCAGTGATTACCAGCCCTGCAGCCCCCTTACAGCTCGAGTTAAGCGCAGAAAACGGACAGCACCTCTCAAGATGACTCCACGAATACGAATAGTTTTGCGAATCTAGCTTGGGCAGCACACCGAGTTCCGAGCTCTGGATTCTGCAGGCGGACGCGCCTGATGTCTCCGAATCGATTCCTGTGAGCACGAGCCCTGTAGCCGCCCTACAGCCCAAGTTAAGTGCAGAAAACTGTCAGCACCTCTCAAGATGACTTCAACAACACGAGTAGTTTCGCGAACCGAGCTCGGGCAGCGGACCGAGTTCAGAGCTCTAGATGCAACAGACGAACGCGTCTGACGATTCGCAATCGATTTCTGAGAGAATGAGCTCAGTGGCTGCCCGACAACGCGTATCAAGATGACTCGAAACAGCTGATCCCGCCGCGATGCTTTCTTGCAGAAATATTTACCCGATCGAGCTGAATTTAAGATGGCGACCGGGAATAAGATCGAATATGGTCAGAAAAATACTAGAGCTCAAACGAATTGTTGAATTTCGAGAACAAAATTTTTAACCGCCAAAAGTCAGCAAAAGGTCTGTCGAGATTTTTCTTGCCGACTGGCGCCGGCGGTGAACCGTCAACCTGGTCACCGCCGGGAACATCGTAGAGCTCCTTGCACGCGTAAGAAAGCTCAAATTGAAAGCAGACCGCTTCTCAGAGCATTTCTAGAGAAACATCATATTTGCATTTCTCGGTGTCAACGTGACGTCGGTTCCTCTAAATGTTTGGATAGTAAAACTGTCTCGAAAGAGCTCAGCTGCTCGCAGAATAAAGTTGAAATGCTAATGCTCGGAGTAAAAATCTGCTTTCTCAAAATGAATTGTCAAATATCTTTCAAATATTCGCAAAACCAGCCGAAAGTTATCACTTTGTCCTTTCTGGCCAGGGCCGTGAACTAGCTCCACCCCGCGCCGGAATTCCTCTAGCTCATCGATGCCGAAGAGCTCTACGAGGTACTTCCATGCGTGCCTGCACGCGTGCAGGCACGCGTGGAAGCTTGCCGGAAGCTCTCCCGGACCAGTTGCCGGGTCACCGGAGCCGCTGCGGGGAACGTGGACCGCCGTGGAGGAGCTCCTGGCGGGCACCACCACCGTCCGGCTTCTAATCTTAAGCCCTTTAGCTCTCAGCGAGCTCTCCGGGAATTGGTAGCGTCCAAAACCCGGAGAGCGAAGACACCCTCGGGGACGGGAATCTTTCCTGGAGAGCTCTGGGGGGCCCCCCTGCAGCGCTGCTGATGCGCTGCCAGGAACGCTTCCATGCATGCCTGCACGCGTGCAGGCACGCTTGGAAGCTTGCCGGAAGCTCTCCCGGACCCGTTGCCGGCTCACCGGAGGCGCTGCGAGGCCTGTGGACCGCCGTGGAAGAGCTCCTGGCGGGCACCGCCACCGTCCGGCTTCTAATCTCAAACCCTTTAGCTCTCAGCGAGCTCTCCGGGAATCCCTCCAGCGCCCCGGAATTAATGTTTAGCTTCCAGCAGTAACTTGCTGGGGGGAGCTCTGCGAGTTATATTGGACTTAACTCGAGATAGAGGCCCCGTGAGCTCTCTGAGAGCTGGAGGGTTTAATATTAGAAGCCGGACGGTGGTTCTGCCCGCCAGGAGCTCCTTTCCGTCGCCCCACGTTCCCCGCAGCGACTCGCCTGAGCCGGCAACCGGTCCGGGAGAGCCCCCGGCAAGCTTTTACGCGTGCCTGCGCGCGTGCAGGCACGCACGGAAGCGTTTCTGGCAGCGCTTCGGCAGCGCTGCAGAGGAGCTTCCCAGCGCCCCCCAGGAAAGATTTCCCAATTCCCCGCCCCCGAAGGTTCTCTTCTCTCTCCAGCTTTGGACGCTACCGCGTAACTCGTAGAGCTTCCCTTAGCAAGTTGTTGCTGGAAGTTTACAAGTACCTCGTAGAGCTCTTCGTTATCGATGAGCTAGAGGAATTCCGGCGCGGGGTGGAGCTAGTAACTCGTAGAGCTTCCCTTAGCAAGTTGTTGCTGGAAGCTTAAGGGTAATTCCGGGGCGCTGGAGAGCTAGTTGGCGAGAAAAATCTCGACGGACCTTTTGGTGACTTTTCCCCCGAGCGCTCGCTGAGAGCTAAAGGGTTTAAGATTAGAAGCCGGACGGTGGTGGTGCCCGCCAGGAGCTCCTTTCCGTCGCTCCACGATCCTCGCAGCGGCTTTTTTGACCCGGCAACTGGTCCGGGAGAGCTTCCGGCAAGCTTCCACGCGTGCCTGCACGCGTGCAGGCACGCATGGAAGCGTTTCTGCCAGCGCTTCGGCAGCGCTGCAGGGGAGCTTCCAGAGCTCTCCAGGAAAGATTTCCCGCCCCCAAAGGGTCTCTTCGCTCTCCGGGTTTTTCCCGGAGAGCTTGCTGAGAGCTAAAGGGTTTAAGATTAGAAGCCGGACGGTGGTGGTGCCCGCCAGGAGCTCCTTTCCGTCGCTCCACGAGCTTCGCAGCGGCTCGCCCGACCCGGCAACTGGTCCGGGAGCGCTTCCGGCAAGATTCCACGCGTGCCTGCACGCGTGCAGGCTCGCATGGAAGCGATTCTGCCAGCACTTCGGCAGCGCTGCAGGGGAGCTTCCCAGAGCTCTCCAGGAAAGATTTCCCGTCCCCAAAGGGTCTCTTCGCTTTCCGGGTTTTGGACGCTACCAAGTAACTCGTAGAGCTTCCCTCAGCAAGTTATTGCTGGAAGCTAAGAGTAACTCCGGGGCGCTGGAGAGCTAGTTGGCAAGAACAATTCCCGGAGAGCTCGCTGAGAGCTAGAGGGTTTAAGATAAGAAGCCGGTCGTTGGTGGTTCCCGCCAGCAGCCCATCTTCGCCGGTCCAGAATCCCCGCAGCGGTTCGTTGGAGCCGGCAGCTGGTCCGGGAAAGCTTCCGGCAAGCTTCCACGCGAGCCTGCACGCGTGCAGGCACGCATGGGAGCGTTTCTGGCAGTGCTTCCGCAGCGCTGCAGGGGAGCTCTCCAGAGGGCCAGAAAAGCTTTGCGAGAGCGTTGCACGGCTCGCCCGGAAAACTTTCTGGTGTGTTTGCCCTGCTCTCCGGGTTTTGGACGCTACCACGTCTCGACGGACGTTTTGACGACTTTTGCTCGGTTGGAAATTTTGTTCTCGAAATTCAACCATTCGTTAGAGCTCTAGTACCTCGTAGAGCTCTTCGGCATCGATGAGCTAGAGGAATTCCGGCGCGGGGTGGAGCTAGTTGGCCGACCCGGCCAGAAAGGACAAAGTGACAACTTTTGGGTGGTTTTGCAAATATTTGAAAGACATTTGACCATTTATTTTAAGAAAGCAGATTTTTCGCACCTGTAGACGACTATGAGGGCCTCTGCGTCTTAATATGAGCTCTCTAGATACACTTTTACTATCAAAACACTTGGCGAAACCAACTTCATGTCGACATGGAAAAAATCATGTTTTCTCTTTTTTCGATGAATGCTTCCAGAAGCCCTTTCTTTTGATGCTGAGCACTCTTTGGCGTGCTAGGAGCTCTACGAGGTTCCCGGCGGTGACCGGGTTGACAGTTCACTGCCGGCGCCAGTATTTTTTCCCGTGATGTTCGATCTTATTCCCGCTCGCCATTTTGATCTCAGCTCGATTGGGTACCTTTTACTGCCAAAAAGCACATGGGCGGGATCGGCAGTTTCGAGTCATCTTGTCACGCGCTGTCGGTTTTCTCAAGGTAACTCGAGCTTTAGGACAGCTACAGAGCTGGTAAGCACAGCTAATCGATTCAGAATAATCAGGCGCGTTCGCCTGTTGAACCCAGAGGTCTGAACTCGGTTTGTATTCGAGCCATCTTGACAGACGCTCTCGGTTTTCTGTACTTAACTCGAGCTACAGGACACTTGGTAGCGTCCAAAACCCGGAGAGCAAAGAGGGCACGCACCAAAAAGCCTTCCCGGCAAGCCCACAGAAGCTCCCGGGAAGCTCTTGTGGGGCTCTGGCGGCCCCTCTGCAGCGCTTCCGAAGAGCTACCAGGATCGCTTCCACGCGTGCCTGCACGCGTGCAGGCACGTGTAGACGCTTGCCGGAAGCTCTCCCGGACGCGCTGCCGGGTCGCCGGAGTTTCTGCGAGGATCGTGGACCGGCGAAGATGGGCTGCTGGCGGGCACCACCACCGTCCGGCTTCTAATCTTAAGCCCTTTTGCTCTCAGCGAGCTCTCCGGGAATTGGTAGCGTCCAAAACCCGGAGAGCGAAGACACCCTCGGGGACGGGAATCTTGCCTGGAGAGCTCTGGGGGGCGCCCCTGCAGCGCTGCTGATGCGCTGCCAGGAACGCTTCCATGCATGCCTGCACGCGTGCAGGCACGCTTGGAAGCTTGCCGGAAGCTCTCCCGGACCCGTTGCCGGCTCACCGGATTCGGCAGCGCTGCAGAGGAGCTTCCCAGCGCCCCCCAGGAAAGATTTCCCAATTTCCCGCCCCCGAAGGTTCTCTTCTCTCTCCGGGTTTGGACGCTACCACGTAACTCGTAGAGCTTCCCTTAGCAAGTTGTTGCTGGAAGTTTACAAGTACCTCGTAGAGCTCTTCGTTATCGATGAGCTAGAGGAATTCCGGCGCGGGGTGGAGCTAGTAACTCGTAGAGCTTCCCTTAGCAAGTTGTTGCTGGAAGCTTAAGAGTAATTCCGGGGCGCTGGAGAGCTAGTTGGCGAGAAAAATCTCGACGGACCTTTTGGTGACTTTTCCCCCGAGCGCTCGCTGAGAGCTAAAGGGTTTAAGATTAGAAACCGGACGGTGGTGGTGCCCGCCAGGAGCTCCTTTCCGTCGCTCCACGATCCTCGCAGCGGCTTTTTTGACCCGGCAACTGGTCTGGGAGAGCTTCCGGCAAGCTTCCACGCGTGCCTGCGCGCGTGCAGGCACGCATGGAAGCGTTTCTGCCAGCGCTTCGGCAGCGCTGCAGGGGAGCTTCCCAGAGCTCTCCAGGAAAGATTTCCCGCCTCCAAAGGGTCTCTTCGCTCTCCGGGTTTTTTCCCGGAGAGCTTGCTGAGAGCTAAAGGGTTTAAAATTTGAAGCCGGACGGTGGTGGTGCCCGCCAGGAGCTCCTTTCCGTCGCTCCACGAGCTTCGCAGCGGCTCGCCCGACCCGGCAACTGGTCCGGGAGAGCTTCCGGCAAGATTCCACGCGTGCCTGCGCGCGTGCAGGCTCGCATGGAAGCGATTCTGCCAGCACTTCGGCAGCGCTGCAGGGGAGCTTCCCAGAGCTCTCCAGGAAAGATTTCCCGTCCCCAAAGGGTCTCTTCGCTTTCCGGGTTTTGGACGCTACCAAGTAACTCGTAGAGCTTCCCTCAGCAAGTTATTGCTGGAAGCTAAGAGTAACTCCGGGGCGCTGGAGAGCTAGTTGGCAAGAAAAAATCCCGGAGAGCTCGCTGAGAGCTAGAGGGTTTAAGATAAGAAGCCGGTCGTTGGTGGTTCCCGCCAGCAGCCCATCTTCGCCGGTCCAGAATCCCCGCAGCGGTTCGTTGGAGCCGGCAGCTGGTCCGGGAAAGCTTCCGGCAAGCTTCCACGCGAGCCTGCGCGCGTGCAGGCGCGCATGGAAGCGTTTCTGGCAGTGCTTCCGCAGCGCTGCAGGGGAGCTCTCCAGAGGGCCAGAAAAGCTTTGCGAGAGCGTTGCACGGCTCGTCCGGAAAACTTTCTGGTGTGTTTGCCCTGCTCTCCGGGTTTTGGACGCTACCAAGTCTCGACGGACGTTTTGACGTTTTTTGCTCGGTTGGAAATTTTGTTTTCGAAATTCAACCATTCGTTAGAGCTCTAGTACCTCGTAGAGCTCTTCGGCATCGATGAGCTAGAGGAATTCCGGCGCGGGGTGGAGCTAGTTGGCCGACCCGGCCAGAAAGGACAAAGTGACAACTTTTGGGTGGTTTTGCAAATATTTGAAAGATATTTGACCATTTATTTTAAGAAAGCAGATTTTTCGCACCTGTAGACGACTATGAGGGCCTCTGCGTCTTAATATGAGCTCTCTAGATACTTTTTACTATCAAAACACTTGGCGAAACCAACTTCATGTCGACATGGAAAACATCATGTTTTCTCTTTTTCGAGAAATGCTTCCAGAAGCCCTTTCTTTTGATGCTGAGCACTCTCTGGCGTGCAAGGAGCTCTACGAGGTTCCCGGCGGTGACCAGGTTGACAGTTCACCGCCGGCGCCAGTATTTTTTCCCGTGATGTTCGATCTTATTCCCGCTCGCCATCTTGATCTCAGCTCGATTGGGTACCTTTTACTGCCAAAAAGCACATGGGCGGGATCGGCAGTTTCGAGTCATCTTGTCACGCGCTGTCGGTTTTCTCAAGATAACTCGAGCTTTAGGACAGCTACAGAGCTGGTAAGCACAGCTAATCGATTCAGAATAATCAGGCGCGTTCGCCTGTTGAACGCAGAGGTCTGAACTCGGTCTGCTAGCCGAGCTAGGTCCGCAAACCTATTCGTATTATTCGAGCCATCTTGACAGACGCTCTCGGTTTTCTGTACTTAACTCGAGCTACAGGACACTTGGTAGCGTCCAAAACCCGGAGAGCAAAGAGGGCACACACCAAAAAGCCTTCCCGGCAAGCCCACAGAAGCTCCCGGGAAGCTCTTGTGGGGCTCTGGCGGCCCCTCTGCAGCGCTTCCGAAGAGCTACCAGGATCGCTTCCACGCGTGCCTGCACGCGTGCAGGCACGCGTAGACGCTTGCCGGAAGCTCTCCCGGACGCGCTGCCGGGTCGCCGGAGTTTCTGCGAGGATCGTGGACCGGCGAAGATGGGCTGCTGGCGGGCACCACCACCGTCCGGCTTCTAATCTTAAGCCCTTTTGCTCTCAGCGAGCTCTCCGGGAATTGGTAGCGTCCAAAACCCGGAGAGCGAAGACACCCTCGGGGACGGGAATCTTTCCTGGAGAGCTCTGGGGGGCGCCCCTGCAGCGCTGCTGATGCGCTGCCAGGAACGCTTCCATGCATGCCTGCGCGCGTGCAGGCACGCTTGGAAGCTTGCCGGAAGCTCTCCCGGACCCGTTGCCGGCTCACCGGAGGCGCTGCGAGGCCTGTGGACCGCCGTGGAAGAGCTCCTGGCGGGCACCGCCACCGTCCGGCTTCTAATCTCAAACCCTTTAGCTCTCAGCGAGCTCTCCGGGAATCCCTCCAGCGCCCCGGAATTAATGTTTAGCTTCCAGCAGTAACTTGCTGGGGGAAGCTCTGCGAGTTATATTGGACTCAACTCGAGATAGAGGCCCCGTGAGCTCTCTGAGAGCTGGAGGGTTTAATATTAGAAGCCGGACGGTGGTTCTGCCCGCCAGGAGCTCCTTTCCGTCGCCCCACGTTCCCCGCAGCGACTCGCCTGAGCCGGCAACCGGTCCGGGAGAGCTCCCGGCAAGCTTTTACGCGTGCCTGCACGCGTGCAGGCACGCACGGAAGCGTTTCTGGCAGCGCTTCGGCAGCGCTGCAGAGGAGCTTCCCAGCGCCCCCCAGGAAAGATTTCCCAATTTCCCGCCCCCGAAGGTTCTCTTCTCTCTCCGGGTTTGGACGCTACCACGTAACTCGTAGAGCTTCCCTTAGCAAGTTGTTGCTGGAAGTTTACAAATACCTCGTAGAGCTCTTCGTTATCGATGAGCTAGAGGAATTCTGGCGCGGGGTGGAGCTAGTAACTCGTAGAGCTTCCCTTAGCAAGTTGTTGCTGGAAGCTTAAGAGTAATTCCGGGGCGCTGGAGAGCTAGTTGGCGAGAAAAATCTCGATGGACCTTTTGGTGACTTTTCCCCCGAGCGCTCGCTGAGAGCTAAAGGGTTTAAGATTAGAAGCCGAACGGTGGTGGTGCCCGCCAGGAGCTCCTTTCCGTCGCTCCACGATCCTCGCAGCGGCTTTTTTGACCCGGCAACTGGTCCGGGAGAGCTTCCGGCAAGCTTCCACGCGTGCCTGCGCGCGTGCAGGCACGCATGGAAGCGTTTCTGCCAGCGCTTCGGCAGCGCTGCAGGGGAGCTTCCCAGAGCTCTCCAGGAAAGATTTCCCGTCCCCAAAGGGTCTCTTCGCTCTCCGGGTTTTTCCCAGAGATTTTGCTGAGAGCTAAAGGGTTTAAGATTAGAAGCCGGACGGTGGTGGTGCCCGCCAGGAGCTCCTTTCCGTCGCTCCACGAGCTTCGCAGCGGCTCGCGTGACAACTTTTGGGTGGTTGTGCAAATATTTGAAAGATATTTGACCATTTATTTTAAGAGAGCAGATTTTTCGCACCCGTAGACGACTATGAGGGCCTCTGCGTCTTAATATGAGCTCTTTAGATACACTGTTACTATCAAAACACTTGGCGAAACCAACTTCACGTCGACATGGAAAAAATCATGTTTTCTCTTTTTCGAGAAATGCTTCCAGAAGCCATTTCTTTTGATGCTGAGCACTCTTTGGCGTGCAAGGAGCTCTACGAGGTTCCCGGCGGTGACCAGGTTGACAGTTCACCGCCGGCGCCAGTATTCTTTCCCGTGATGTTCGATCTTATTCCCGCTCGCCATCTTGATCTCAGCTCGATTGGGTACCTTTTACTGCCAAAAAGCACATGGGCGGGATCGGCAGTTTCGAGTCATCTTGTCACGCGCTGTCGGTTTTCTCAAGATAACTCGAGCTTTAGGACAGCTACAGAGCTGGTAAGCACAGCCAATCGATTCAGAATAATCAGGCGCGTTCGCCTGTTGAACCCAGAGGTCTGAACTCGGTCTGCTAGCCGACCTAGGTCCGCAAACCTATTCGTATTATTCGAGCCATCTTGACAGACGCTCTCGGTTTTCTGTACTTAACTCGAGCTACAGGACACTTGGTAGCGTCCAAAACACGGAGAGCAAAGAGGGCACACACCAAAAAGCCTTCCCGGCAAGCCCACAGAAGCTCCCGGGAAGCTCTTGTGGGGCTCTGGCGGCCCCTCTGCAGCGCTTCCGAAGAGCTACCAGGATCGCTTCCACGCGTGCCTGCACGCGTGCAGGCACGCGTAGACGCTTGCCGGAAGCTCTCCCGGACGCGCTGCCGGGACGCCGGAGTTACCTTGTAGAGCTCTTCGGCAACGATGAGCTAGAGGAATTCGGGCGCGGGTGCAGCTAGTAACTCGTAGAGCTTCCCTTAGCAAGTTATTGCTGGAAGCTTAAGAGTAATTCCGGGGCGCTGGAGAGCTAGTTGTCAAGAAAAATCTCGACGGACCTTTTGGTGACTTTTTCCCGGAGAGCTCTCTGAGAGCTAAAGGGTTTCAGATTAGAAGCCGGACGGTGGTGGTGCCCGCCAGCCCATCTTCGCCGGTCCACGATCCTCGCAGCGCCTCGCCTGACCCGGCAGCGGGTTCGGGGGCGCTTCCAGCACGCGTCCACACGGGCCTGCACGCGTGCAGGCACGCGTGGAAGCGTTCCTGGCAGCGCTTCAGAGACGCTGCAGGTGAGTCCCAGAGCCCCAGAAGAGCATCGCGAGAGCGTCGGAGGCCCCGCCAGGAATGCTTTCTGGCGTGTGTTTCCTTTGCTCTGCCTTCTGGCGTGTGTTTCCTTTGCTCTCCGGGTTTTGGACGCTACCAAGTCGTCGGTTGAAAATTTTGTTCTCGAAATTCAACCATTCGTTTGAGCTCTAGTATTTTTTCCCATGATATTCGATCTTATTTCCGCTCGCCATCTTGATCTCAGCTCGATCGGGTACCTTTTACTGCCAAAAAGCACACAGGCGGGATCACCAGTTTCGAGCCATCTCGACACGCGGTGACGGTTTTCTCAAGATAGCTCGAGCTTCAGGACAGGTACAGAGCTGGTAAGCACAGCTAATCGATCCAGAATGATCAGGCGCGTTCGTCTGTTGAACCCAGAGGTCTGAACTCGGTCTGCTAGTCGAGCTAGGTCTGCAAACCTATTCGTATTTTTCGAGTCATCTTGACAGACGCTCTGGGTTTTCTGTGCTTAACTCGAGCTACAGGACAGCTACAGAGCTGATACGTACAGAATCTGATTCAGAATCATCAGTGGCCGTTGTCTGTTCAATCTAGAGCTCTGAACTCGGTCTGCCGATCTAGAATCGCGAAACTATTCATATTGTTCGAGTCATCTTGAGTGATGCTGTCGGTTCTCTGCACTTAACTCGGGCTGTAGGGGGGCTGCATGGCTGGTAATCACTGACATCGATTTGAAGACATCAGGCGCGTTCGACTGTCGAATCGAGAGCTCAGAACTCTGTCTGCTGCCCAGTCCGCGAAACTATTCGTATTGTTCGAGTGATCCTGAGAGGTGCTGTTGGTTTCCTGCACTCAACTCGGGCTGTAGGGGGGGCTGCAGGGCTGGTAATGACAGGAGTCGATTCGCAGACATCAGACGCGTCCACCTGTCGCATGCAGAGGTCTGAACTCGGTCTGATACTCGAGCTAGGTTTGCCAAACTATTTGTATTGTTCGAGTCAGTGCTGTTGATTTACGCACGTAACTCGGGCTGTAGGAGTGCTACAGAGCTCGTACAGAAGACAATCCAGAAGCATCGGGGGCGTTCGGCTGTTGCATCCGAGAGGTCTGAAGTTGCTTGGGCAGAAAAAATATTTGTTTCTGTGTATTTTTTTCGACATTATATGTTGTCAGAAAACTCTACGAGTCCCCCGGCGGTAACAAAGGTCGTCCACGTAAAGCAGCTTCGAAGGAGCGGAGCGTCCACGTAAAGCAGCTTTGAAGGCGGTGAAGATTGAGGGGGAGGAGAGCGTGGACAGGGAGAGGTGGATGGAGGAGATGATGAAGTTGAAGGAGGTCTGCGAGGATGAGGAGGAGCGTCGGCGGTCGATCAAGATTGTCCAGGGCCTCAGGGAGGAGCTCCAGGGGTCCCCCAGACCCCAGGAGGCGACGCTCACGATGGCGGTGGTCCTTCGGGCCCGAGCTCGACTCAACCCTGGAAAAGCCACGGGACCAGACGGGGTGGGGGCAGAAGTAATCAAAGCGCTTCCGTGGAGAGCCGTTCGCACTATCAAGCGATTATTTTGTGATATCTTACGTGGCATTGTTGTACCTCCATCTTCTTGGCATCAAACATTGACGACACTACTTCCCAAATCTTATCCGATATGCGATGTTTCTGATACGAGGCGTATTTCTGTGGAGAGTATCTTTAAGAAGTGGTACAGTACTTGTCTCTCGATCATGCTTGAACCATATTGTCTCCAGGCTGGCACTCATGCATCGTTATTCGGTTTCGTTCCCAAAAGATCATGCACCGAGATATTTGCAGGACTTAAGGCAGCAGCACAACACGCCTCACAGTGGGGGAAGGATCGACGTCTGGTTCTGGGGTCAGCGGATGTGAAGCAAGCTTTCCAGAACACGAAAATCTCGACGGTCAAACGTGCGTTCGACGTCCTCTCTATCCCTCCCTGGCTCCAGTACGGTGTGCTCGTGCCTATGCCGTGCGAGGTCACTTCGCTTCTCTTCCAGGGCTTGCAGCTGCCAGATGTGGGAATTGATACCCACATCAGGACAGGTGGGAACGACAGCCCCTCCTTGTGGAACCTGATAGTCGTTGCGATGTGGGCTCCTTTATTTAAGCTTTGGGATGAGCAGGGGATTGGGTTCCATTGTCTGGATCCAAACTCGGTGGGAGAAGTTTCGGCCTCGGTTCCTGTACACCACTTGCTATATGCCGACAACATCTTTATCTTGGGATCTTCGGAGGAGGAGTTTAGGCGACAGGTAGGAGACATGACAGAGACTCTGCGGGGATGGGGATTCGAATGGAAGATCGAGTCGCTCGAGGTCGCGTTTATCGGTTTCTCGGAGAAGCCAAAACATCCTATCCTGGTTCGGGTTCAGGATCAGATGGTGCCGTTCAAAGTAGTTGATGAGATGAATGTCTTGGGGAACAGCATATACTGTAGCTATAGGGAGGCACACCAGGACCTTCGGCGGCGGATCGGGGCCGCGCGACGAGCCTTCCATGCGCATGCAGCTTATTTTAGATCAAAGGCAGTCCCGTTTTCGGCCAAGTGTAGGAGTTATATCACTCGGGTTCAGAGCATTCTCATTTATGGAAGTCAAGGTATTAGTTGGGACAGGGACTCCTTGCAGAGCCTGAATGTCTTTGAGGGAAATTGTCTTTACCAGATGACGTCACCCCAAAAGCCAGCCTCCGAAAGTTGGGTTGTTTGGAAGCCAGCTCGACTCAGAATTGCTAGACGGATGTTCTTTGAAGCAAAGTGCCAGAGTGCAGTGCAGAGAGTTCTTTATTCCTTGTGGCAGCTTGGAGCTGACATAGCATCATATTTTGGAGCTAATGTCGACAGCGGATATCAGATTCCTGAGTCGGAGCTGAGCCCAGGAATGGTCGCGGGCTCTCTAGTTACCAATGGGATGGGGGAGGTCTCTTCAGTTACCAATGGGATGGGGGCTGTCTCTTCAGTTACTAGTGGGATGGGTGCAGTCTCTTCAGATATGAATGGGATGGGTGTGGTCTCTTCTGATATGCATGGGATGGTCTCTCCAGTTACCAGTGGGATGGATGTGGTCTCTTCAGTTACTGGTGGGATGGTGGGAGTCTCTTCAGTTACCAGTGGGATGGGTGCTGTCTCTGATATGCATGGGATGGTCTCTCCAGTTACCAGTGGGATGGGTGTGGTCTCTTCAGTTACTAATGGGATGGTGGGAGTCTCTTCAGTTACCAGTGGGATGGGTGCTGTCTCTGCAGTTACTAATGGGATGGGCGCAGTCTCCTCAGATACGAATGGGATGGGCGCTGTCTCTTCAGATATGCATGGGATGGTCTCTTCTGCTATGCCCTCTGATAGGGCCTCTTCTTCTCGAGATGTTGAAGTTCCCTGTGAGCGGGGGGGGCCTAGGGATTCCCCCAGGTCCCCCCCGAAACGTCGGAGGGTGGCTGTTCCTGGACTTGGACAACAGACGGTGTATCCTCGTGCGCATCGTGACGCACGCCGGCTTCTGATGTGCTGTACCCCGAGGTGGGAGGAGAAAAGGACACTGGAGTCAAAATATTGGCGTTCACAGTGGAAGTGGAAGGAGGCCTCGAAACTGACACGATTAGGCAGTACTAAGGGGCAGGCGACGGGTGAACATCCTTGGTGTTTCATGTTCCAGACGATATTTCCCTCGTTTGTGAATCTGGAGGATCGGTGGTGGAGGGCGTGCTCTTTCTCTTACTCTGACTTCGTTCAGTATTGCAGGCAGTTCCTGGAAGCTTGTACTTTGGGGTCTCTGTTTGACTTGTTTGTTGTCCGTGGAGGAACTGGAGGGAGAGGAGACTACATAAAGGAGAGGGGGGAGGAGATGTTGGCTCGTCCGTTGTCGGCGAAGGAGTCCGAGAAGCTGGCCCAGAGATTGGCCTCGAACAATGAACAGGAGCCGACTTGGGATCTGAGTGATGATGGGATCGGTCTCGAGCTGACGGGCGATTCGCTTCTTATCTGTAACTGGATCAATGGTCTCTGGAAGGTTGAGGGAGGAGAAGGAGGAGATGGGGCTTCTTATCGTAGGCGGGTGGCAAATATTATTTCTCTTTTGGAAGAGTTGGAGGAGGAAGGAATACGACCCCCCTCATGGGGCAACGACTTCATTCGACACATATATCGAGAGAGTAACACAGTAGCTGATGAACTTACCCACTTAGCACGGGAAGGCCAGATATTCAGAGAGCTGTTCCACCACCATATCTTTCGTTCTGATGTCCGAGACAACTTTCGAGTTATTGGCCTCCGCGGATCCTTCGACGGCGGAGTGTGTGCCCAAGGTGTGGGCGTTGGCTGGTTTCTGCAGATTGGATATATTCCTCGATTCCATGACCCTTACCCTGACCCTGAGCATAGAGATAAGAGAGCTCGTGTAGTCTCCCTCTTCCCCCAAGCCTCCTCTCCTTGTCCAATCATATGGGAAATAGTAGGGCGTTGTGCACAGGCACTCCCCTCCCATAGCAGTATCACTGACGCTGAGCTTTCGGGTCTCGAGGGCCTCTTGCGGGCCGCAGTCCAGGTGGCCCAAGACCTCCAGCTGCAGAGAGACTAGGTAGGCACTTAACGGGCGCTGGGGCGCTCGGTGCCTGGTCAGCCTCCCCAAAAAAAACAAAGGTTGACGGTTTACCGCCGGTGCCCAGTTGGTGGACCCGGCCCCGACGGACAATGTGCGAACTTTGGGTCGGTTGGACAAACTTTGTGAGAGATTTGAACATTCGTTTTGAGAACTGGTATTTTTCGCACCTGTATGGGGTTATTTCGCGTTCGCCAGTCAATTCTGAGGTTTCTAGGTGCAGTATTACTATCAAAACACTTGGCGGAACCGTCTTTGGATAAAAACATAAATCGTGATTCCGAGTTCTTTGGGTCTTCCTCCAGACTCTTCCTGCATGTGTACCGAGGAGCGCTGTGCGAGAAAAGAGCTCTACCAGGGCCCCGGCGGTAACCTGGTTGACGGTTTACCGCCGGTTCCCATTCTGCGAGGATCGTGGACCGGCGAAGATGGGCTGCTGGCGGGCACCACCACCGTCCGGCTTCTAATCTAAAACCCTCTAGCTCTCAGAGAGCTCTCCGGGAATCTACAGAGCGTACAGAATCTGATCCAGAATCATCAGTGGCCGTTGTCTGTTGAATCCAGAGCTCTGAACTCGGTCTGCTGCCCGATCTAGAATCGCGAAACTATTCGTATTGTTCGAGTCATCTTCAGAGATGCTGTCGGTTCTCTGCACTCAACTCGGGCTTTGGGGGAGCTGCATCGCTGGCAATCACTGGAATCGATTCCGAGACATCAGGTGCGTCCGCCTTTCGAATTCAGAGCTCAGAACTGTCTGCTGCCGAATTCGCGAAACTATTATTGTTCGAGCCATCCTGAGGTGATGTCGGTTTCCTGCACTCAACTCGTAGAGCTTCCCTTAGCAAGTTATGGCTGGAAGCTAAGAGTAATTCCGGCGCGCTGGAGAGCTAGTTGGCAAGAAAAATCTCGACGGAGCTTTTGGTGACTTTTGGTCGGTTGAAAATTTTGTTCTCGAAATTCAACCATTCGTTAGAGCTCTAGTATTTTTTCCCGTGATATTCGATCTTATTCCCGCTCGCCATCTCGATCTCAGCTCGATCGGGTGAATATTATTATCGAAAGCACTGTGGCGGGATCGGCCGTTCGGGTCATCTTCATACGCCCTGACGGTTTTCTGAAAATAAGTCGAGCTTTAGGACAGCTACAGAGCTGGTAAGGACAGCTAATCGATGTAGAATGAGTAGGCGCGTTCGGCTGTTGAATCCTGAGGTCTGAACTCAGTCTGTTAGCCGAGCTAGGTCCGCAAACCTATTCGTATTATTCAAGTCATCTTGACAGGAACCTTCGGTTTTCTGTACTTAACTCTAGCTATCTGACAGCTACAGGGCTGATACTTACAGAAAACGATTTAGAATCATCAGTTGCGTTTGTCTGTTGCATCCTGAGCTCTAAACTCGGTCTGCTGCCCGATCTAGAATCGCGAAACTATTCGTACTGGTCGAGTCATCTTGAGAAGTGCTCTCGGTTTTCTTCACTCAACTCGCGCTGAGGGGGGCTACAGTGCTTATTGTCACAGGAATCGATTTGAAGACATCAGGCGCGTCCGCCTGTCGAATCCAGAGCTCGGAACTCGGTCTGCTGCCCGAATCAGGTCTGCGAAACTACTCTATGTTCGAGTCATCCTGAGAGGTGCTGTCGGTTTTCTGCACTTAACTCGGGCTGTAGGGGGGCTGCAGGGCTGGTAATGACAGGAGTCGATTCGCAGACATCAGACGCGTCCGCCTGCTGCATTCAGAGGTCAAAAAATATTCACTATAAGTCGGAATGTTGGTAGGTGCTGTCGGTTTTCCCAACTTAAGTCGAGCTAGGAAGCTCTACGAGTCTCCCGGCGGTAACCAAGGTTGACGGATTACCGCCGGCGACCAGTAACTCGGGCTGTAGGGGGGCTGCAGTGCTGGTAATCACAGGAATCGATTCAGAGACATCAGACGCGTCCGCTTCTCGGGTGCAGAGGTCTGAACTCGGTCTGATACTCGAGCTAGGTTTGCCAAACTATTCGTATTGTTCGAGTCATCTTGAGAGGTGCTGTCGATTTACGCACGTAACTCGGGCTGTAGGAGAGCTACAGAGCTTGTACAGAAGACAATTCAGAAGCATCGGGGGCGTTCGGCTGCTGCATCCGAGAGGTTTGAAATTGCTCGGGCTGAGCAACTATTTGTTCAGTGTAATTTTTTCCGACATTACATGTTGTCAGGAAGCTCTACGAGTCCCCCAGCGGTAACGAAGGTTGACGGTTTACCGCCGGCGCCCAGTGGACGCTACCAAGTGGTCAGTTGAAAATTTTGTTTTCGAAATTCCTCAATTTGTTTGAGCTCTAGTATTCCTTTTCGTGATATTCGATCTTATTCCCGCTCGCTATCTTGATCTCAGCTCGATCGGGTACCTTTTCCTGCCAAAAAGCACACGGGTGGGATCGGCCGTTTCGAGTCATCTTGTCACGCGGTGACGGTTTTCTCAAGATAACTCGAGCTTCAGGACAGCTACAGAGCTGGTAAGCATAGCTAATCGATTCAGAATGATCAGGCGCGTTCGCCCGTTGCACCCAGAGGCCTGAAATCGGTCTGCTAGCCGAGCTAGGTCCGCAAACCTATTCGTATTATTCGAGTCATCTTGACAGACGCTCTCGATTTTCTGTACTGAACTCGAGCTGCAGGACAGCTACAGAGCTGATACGTACAGAATCTGATTCAGAATCATCAGTTGCCGTTGTCTGTTCAATCTAGAGCTCTGAACTCGGTCTCCTGCCCGATCTAGAATCGCGAAACTTTTCGTATTGTTCGAGTCATCTTGAGAGATGCTGTCGGTTCTCTGCACTTAACTTGGGCTGTAGGGGGGCTGCATGGCTGTAATCACTAGAATCGATTCGGAGACATCAGACGTGTCCGCCTTTCGAATCTAGAGCTCCGAACTCAGTCTGCTGCCCGAATCAGCTCCGCGAAACTATTCGTACTGTTCGAGTCATCCTGAGAGGTGTCGTCGGTTTCCTGCACTTTAACTCGGGCTGTAGGGGGGGCTGCAGGGCTGGTAATCACAGCAATCGATTCAGAGACATCAGACGCGTCCGCCTGTCGCATGCAGAGGTCTGAACTCGGTCTGATACTCGAGCTAGTTTTGCCAAACTATTCGTATTTTTCGAGTCATCTTGAGAGGTGCTGTCGATTTACGCACGTAACTCGGGCTGTAGGAGAGCTACAGAGCTCTTACAGAAGACCATCCAGAAGCATCGGGGGCGTTCGGCTGCTGCATCCGAGAGATTTGAAATTGCTTGGGCTGAAAAACTTTTTTTCTGTTTTTTTCGACATTATAAGGTCTGGAAGCTCTACGAGTCCCCCGGCGGTAACAAAGGTTGACGGTTTACCGCCGGCGCCCAGTTGGTCGAGCCGGCCAGAAGGACAAAGTGGTGACTTTGGGTCGGTTTTGCTCAGATTTCAAATACCTTGTAGAGCTCTTCGTCATCGATGAGCTAGAGGAATTCCGACGCGGGGTGGAGCTAGTTGGTCGACCCGACCAGAAAGAACAGGGTAATTTTTGGGTGGTTTTGCGAATATTTAAAAGATATTTGACAATTCATTTTGAGAAAGCAGATTTTTCGCACCTGTAGTGGGTTATGCCGCCTTTGCCAGTACAATTTTCAGGTCCGTAAGTGCGGAATTACTATCAAAACACTTGGGGGAACCGACGTTATATACAAACAGAAAAACGTTTTTTTTTTTTTTTTTTTTTTTTTTTTTTTTTGTCCGACGATCGACGTGGAAGAAAAGAGCTCTACGAGGTTCCCGGCGGTGACCAGGTTGACGGTTTACCGCCGGTTCCAGTATATTCGACAATTCTTTTTGAGAAAGCAGATTTTTACGCCGAGCATTGGCGTATGCACTTATTCCTTGAGCAGCACAGCTCTCTGGAGCCAGTTTTAGTATTAGTTCATTTCCGGGAATCGACTGCATCGCTCCAAAAATCTCAATTTGACGTTTTTCTAGAAAAGCTGCAAGATCCTAAGCTTTCTCACAGGTGTAAGAAGCTCTACGAGGTTCCCGGCGGTGACGAGATTGACGGTTCACCGCCGGCGCCAGTAATTTCGGGGCGCTGGAGAGCTAGTTGGCAAGAAAAATCTCGACGGATCTTTTCCTGACGTTTGGTCAGTTGGAAAATTTTGTTCTCAAAATACCTCGTGGAGCTCTTCGTGATCGATCAGCTAGAGGAATTCCGGCGCGGGGTGGAGCTAGTAACTCGTAGAGCTTCCCTCAGCTAGTTGTTGCTGGAAGCTTAAGAGTAATTCCGGGGCGCTGGAGAGTTAGTTGGCAAGAAAAATCTCGACGGACCTTTTGGTGTCTTTTGGTCAGTTGAAAATTTTGTTTTCGAAATTGAACCATTCGTTAGAGCTCTAGTATTTTTTCCCGTGATATTCGATCTTTTACTGCCAAAAAGCACACGGGCGGGATCGGCCGTTTCGAGTCATCTTGATATGCGCTGTCAGTTTATTGGATTTAACTCGAGATAAAGGACAGCTACACAGCTGGCAAGCACACCGTATCGATTCTGAATAACTCGTAGAGCTTCGCTTAGCTAGTTGCTGGAAGCTTAAGAAATGCCGGCGCGCTGGAGAGCTAGTTGGCAAGAAAAATCTCAACGGACCTTTTGTTGACTTTGGGACGGTTGAAAATTTTGGGTCTCAATCTCAGCTCGATCGGGTCTGCAAAAAAGCATCGCGGCGGGATCGGCTGTTTTGAGTCATCTTGATACGCATTGTCGGTATTTTGCACTTGACTCGAGCTGTAGGGCAGCTACAGAGCTCATTCTCACAGAAATCGATTACGAATCATCAGACGCGTTTGTCTGTTCCATCTAGAGGTCTGAACTCGGTCAGCTGCCCGAGCTAGGTTCGCGAAACTATTCGTGTTGTTCGAGTCATCTTCAGAGGTGCTGTCAGTTTTCTGCACTTAACTCGAGCTGTAAGGGGGGCTACAGGGCTCGTACTCACAGGAATCGATTCGGAGATATCAGGCGCGTCCGCCTGCCGAATCCAGAGCTCAGAAATCGATCTGCTGCCCGAGCTAGGTCCGCAAACCTATTTGTATTTGTGGAGTCATCGTGCTGTCCGTTTTCTGCACTTAACTCGGGTTCGGGACGTCAGGGTTCGAGACGTCAGGGTTCGACGTAGAACAGGGCCCACGTCAGGGCACACACACAGGCTTGCCTCAAGCCCCCCTCTCGTGCGGTGCGTGTTTGACGTATCGCGGGGGCTGTGTTCACATTGAATCCTCGCTCTCGTTCTTGATATCAAGATATCGTGGGGATCGCAGGAAGATCAGGATCTGTCTGGATTTTACAAAAGACCACTGTGGGCTGTTGGATTGAAAACGGACTCGCAGGGAGCATATATTATACCATCAGAAGACGATCAGAGTGAATATTTCACGTCAGCTGACTTTGGTGTGGATTGTGACCCACATCCGTGTGATTGGTTGAAAGACACATCAGCTACTGTGCCGCGATTAACGACGCAGGAGAAGAGAGAAGATCAGATAGCACTGGAATTGGAAATTTCTCCACCAGAGGCATTTGTTCAGCAGGAAGCGTACGATTTCAAGAAGATTGGGCAATCAGATAGATATCAGGCTGCACTTCACACATTGCGTACAGTCAAAGAGAGAAATAAACGACGTTCGTCAGCAATCATGGCGGATGACAAAGCAGAAGATAGCAAAATGGGAGGGAATGCGAGTAGTGAATGGTTGAGAGAGGTGAGGGCGAAAGGGGAGGGCAAAGGTTCCAGTGCTTCGAGTGGTCTGGCCGCGGCTTCCAGTGCTGCTGTCCAGGCGCCTCATTTAGCTACAGCCCAAGTCCCCAAGGCTACGAGTGGTCTGGCCGTAGCTCAAAGTGCTGCTGTCCAGGCGCCTCAACCAGCTACAATGACGCCCGAGGAAATGTTCAGACAGATTTTGAAGGGCCAGAGTGAAGTAACTGCGACGGTTAGTGAGTTCAAAACATCGGTTGCAGCTGATTTACATGTCATGGAGGAAAAGATTGATAGAACAACGTCAGATGTCAAAACGTTATCGGAGCAAATGAAGCAGGCCCAAGCTGACATTCAGAATCTGAAAAATGGAGACGCTCAATCTTGCGCAAGCGGTTCGACTAGATACGGATCAGGTGATGCGGGCAGTGGTGCAGGGCATAATTCGAACTGGGTACCATCATATATTGAGTTCAAAGGATGGATATCACGTGAGGGTTGGAAGAATAGAGAGATAAAACAAAGGGAGGCCATGCAACAACAGGTGCTGACCGACAACATAACAAAATTATTGGGATTGACATCGCTGGACGCAACACATAATGCTGCTTTTGATCATGCGAGAACTGCGGGGGAGAATACTGGCAGGTACTGGCCATACACACGGGGGCGGATCTATTTCAAAAAGGGGACGGCAGTGGAGATCATATGGCAGGTTCGGAATTGTTTCGACAGCGAATACAAGAGGGGAGCCACTGACCTACCACCGAATGTAAAGTTTCAGGTAGAATGCGCGCCATGGAGAACACCCCATGTCCAACAGATTGGTAAGTTCCAGAGTTGCTTTGCGGAAGTGAAGAAAACGACGGGGACAACATGCAAGGGGGAGCCAGGGCCGCCAAAATCATACATATGGTTTACACAAAACCCACAAGCAGATCCAGACACCAGAGTACTGATTGCTGAATGGGGTGTACACAGCGGGTGGGCGCTACAAACTAATAATCTGAGGAGGGTGGAGCCTGAGGTGGATCAAGAGGGGTTACTCACGAAGCTCAGACAGACGAACAATTGACGGTGCCAGTCTGCCACTCAGCTCGCGGTGGCAACTTGGAATGTCAACATGAGGAATAGCGAGCTTTTGCCAGCAATGCTGGAGTTTTGTCATTATGATGTGCTATGCTTGCAGGAGTGTCAGTACATGTCATCGGAAGCATTTGAAGCATGTGGGTGGCAGGTGCGTTTTAGTGTGTGCCGACGAGCTGCTGTGGCCTTCAGGGGCCCATGGGCGGCGACTATTTCGGACAGTAAGTGCGGTGAGAGGTTTGCAGTTGTACAATTTGCATCTGTGGTCGTGTCCTCAGTGTACCTACCCACAGTGCAGCGGGGAGATGATAGGCTCGATGAATATTGTGACGTTCTAGCTAAGCTGTGTGCATGCGTGCAACTATGTAGCGAGCAATACCAGGGGTCCAAAGTATTGCAGTTTGTGGGGACAGATGCGCAGACGGAGCTGGAACCAAATCTCTTGGGGTTCACGGGAGAAGGATTGGAGGAGGTGTGGATGAGGTCGGAGGCGAGACATCATGAGGAGAGGAGGGACATGCTCGTGCGCTTTCTGAATCACTGGGGTCTTTGTGCAGCCAACACCTACGGCGTGCGACAAGTGACGCACAGGCCGTGGAGTACCAGCAGCTACTCCAGGGTGTTGGACTATGTATTTGTGCCGACACAATTTGCAGGTACCGAGGTGGCTCGGACCACCTGCTCATTTGAATGCACGGTGGAATTTGTTGATCCTACACAGGATCGAGCGTCACGCTACAGTGACCATGCGAAGGTAGGGGTGAGGATAAAACATGCGTCGGTGCGCAAGCCTTTCGTGCGACCCAGGCCCCCGAGCCTCATCAATTGGGCCCCGGAGGATTATGAGTCAGCAAATGTGTTCAGTACACTGGCCGATGTGCAGGTACAACAACATATGAACCAACAGGGTGACATAAATATACAAACAGTGGGACAGATGCTTGTGAGTGCTGCGACGATGTGTAGGCATACAAAGGGCAGGGCGGATACTAAACCAATCAAAAAACCTGACCAACTCGTGGACGTCGAAGCGGAGTTAAGGAGGGGTGTCTTCGGTGAGCGTAGGAAACAATTATTGAGACGCCAAAAAAACACTCCGAAGAAAGTTCAGGCGGGAACAGCTCCTCCAGGACTCCACTGGCCTCAAGCATGGACCCCGTAGGTGTATCAAGGAAATGATGTGTGACGGGATACTGACAGAAAATAAACAAAGATGGGTGGGGGAGCTCAACAAACACGTACAACGGTCATATACATTTGATGGGGAGGGAGGAGCTGCAAAGAGAGAGTTGCATCGACTGCGGACGCAGTGGGAGGCAGAGGGCAGAACTACGAACAGGGTCATATCTATGGGTGTGTTGCTGGGGGCTCGAGCCCGATTGAAGGGCGGCACCGCAGCGGGCTCTGATGGCCTGGTGGCGGAGATTCTCAAAGCAATACCTTGGAATGCATTGAGATTGATACGACACTCATTTCAAGAAATACATGATCAGAAAAAGTCGTCACCAGATTCGTGGAGAAAGTTGTGCGTACAGTTGATTCCAAAAAGGAGCGTGATCCAAACATTTGGGGAGACTCGTGCAATATCGCTGTTGAGTGTTATGAGCAAGTGGTACATGGCGTGCCTTCTTATTCTTGTGGGGGAACATGGACATATAAAAAAATTGGCGACATATGGATTCCAGAAGAGTCACAAAGTTCATCACATGACGGCCCCTTTGCTGCATATGACACGTCATGCCACTCTCTGGGGAAAGGGCGAGTCGGTACATATGAGGATAATGGATATGAAGAAAGCGTTTGATCATGTCACTGTCTCGATGGTGATCCGCGCGATGGAACATCTGAGATATCCAACAGATTTGATTATTGCCATTGTGGAGCCTATGATTGGAAACACAGCAGTTTTTGATTTCCAGGATGTGTGCAGTGAAGAGATCCTGTATAACAAGTCGGTGCGAACTGGGGTGAAAGAAGGCCCAGTGCTCTTCAATATTGTGTTGGAGGCAATTTGGGCCTCTATTGCTGAATCATGGGAAGCATGTCATTATGGAGTACGATTGGAAGGCGAGGGGACACAACAGGCGCTGGTCAACCATTACATATGGGCTGACAATGTGGTGCTGCTGGCAGCCTCAGCGAATCAGCTGAGGAATATGGTGAGTATGTTGACCGTGGCCCTCAGACGGGCTGGTATGGACTGGAAGAGTGAGAGCCTGGAGTATCTGGTTTTTGGGCTGAGACAGAACCAGGGACCACAATCATTAGTTTGTGAACTGGGAGATGATATTTGTGCACGGGCTGGAGACCCCAGCCTACCCTATCAATTACGTGAGGCGGTGGTTCTGCCGAGAAAAAGCGAGTGTGACATACTGGGAGTTAAATTTGTGACGAACCCGAGGGATTTCCATGCAGTGCGGCACCGTATTGATGCAGGCAGGCGGTGTTTCTATGCTGATATTAAATTCTATCGATCACGCGCGGTGAGCATGAGGGAAAAATTCAGACGGTACCAGAGCAGAGTTCAACAGATCATATGCCATGGATGTGTGGGGTGGAGCTGTAATGAACATGTGCTGAACATTTTGAGGAGCTTTGAAGGAAGATGTTTGAACACAATGCGAGGATTACATAGAAAAGAGACGGAAACGTGGGAGGTGTTCAGGGATCGCAGTACCAGTAGATCCAGGGAGATGTTCAAGGAGGGGGGGTTCAATACGTTGGTGGAGAAAGTTGTGAGGTATAAGTTTGAATTCGCCGTGGAGGTATCCCAATATAAGTGCCACATGCCGTCCACTGTGTATAGCAAATCGTGGCAGCAGGCGCTGCGCTCCATGTTGCACGTATCGGGGGAGTGGACGGTGCAGAGGGATGAAATGCTGGCGGCAGTAAGTCGGACGATGTCGAGAGAGGGAACGAGACGGCTCAGAGGCAGACCACGAATCGTGGCGAGCAGCTGGCATGCACCCTTTGAAAAATGGAGGTCTCTTCTGTGGCACGACACGTGCGTTGTACCGACGGGTTGGGAGGAGTTTGTGGCGCACATATCACAGATACCCAAAGCGGAGGATATGTTTGTGAGGAGGAGTAAGGAGAGGAGGGTGGGAGGGTTTGCGAAGACACCGACAGATGACGAGTTGGCCCGACGTCTTGCAGTTATTAATGAACAAACTACGATATGGGACCCTGGGATGGAAGGTATCGCTGTTGAAATGTGCGGAGACAGTAAGACGGTCGTACAATGGTTGAGGGGAGTCTGGGCTTGTGACAACAGTGGGTATGCCAAACGGATCGCCAGGATACAAAATATCATGTATGACGTGAGTGAACAACACAACATACGATGCCCGACGTACGGTAGGTATTTCTGGAAACATATCTATAGGGAAGCCAATGCCTATGCTGATGAGCTTACACACCATGCGAGAGAAGGAAACTGTTACAGAATTTACAAGCACGACTATATCAAACATAACAGGACAAACATCAAATACATCAGAGGATGCTGGGATGGTGGAGTGAGCAGTGAGGGTGCTGCAGGAGGTCACTGGATCGAAGTTGCTCCAGAGAATGGCCCGTGGACACTCGTGAGCTCAGAAGCCTACATGTTTGATGTAGGAGCCACCGTGACGGAGGCAGAATTATCTGCTGCCGAGCGCCTGTGCACAGGTGTGGAGCACATCGTTAAAGAAATTTCCTCTGCAAAGCGGAGGAGGCGGATTTAACTGGCTCTAGCCCTTAGGCTTGGGCGCACGCGCCCTGTGTAGCCTGACCAAACACCAAACTCGAGCTGTAAGGGGGCTGCAGGGCTGGTTATCACTGGAATCGATTCGGAGACATCAGTCGCGTCCAGCTGTCGCATTCAGAGCCCTGAACTCGGCCTGCTGCCCGAGCTAGGTCCGCGAAACTATTTGTATTGTTCGAGTCATCTTCAGAAGTGCTGTCGATTTTCTGCACTTAACTCGGGCTGTAATGGGGCTGCAGGTCTGGTCATCACAGGAATCGATTCGGAGACATCAGGCGCGTCCGCCTGTTGCATTCAGATGTCTGAACTCGGTCTGATACTCGAGCTAGATTCGCAAAACTATTAGTATTGTCCGAGTGATCTAGGTGCTGTCGATTTTCGCACGTAACTCGGGCTGTAGGAGAGCTACGGAGCTCGTTCGCACACAAAACGATCCAGAAGCATGAGAGGCGTTTGGCTGTTGCATCGAGAGGTCTGAAGTCGTTTAGACTGAAAAACTATTCGTTATCTGCAATTCCTTTCGACATTATATATGGTCAGGAAGCTCTACGAGTCCCCCGGCGGTAAGGAAGGTTGACGGTCTACCGCCGGCGCCCAGTTGGTCGACCCGACCAGAAAGGACAAAGTGGTGACTTTGGATCGGTTTTGCTCAGATTTGAAAGGTATTTGACAATTCATTTCGAGAAAGCAGATTTTTACGCCGAGCATTGGCACATGAACTTCGTTCCCTGAGCAGCTCAGCTCTCTGGAGCCAGTTTTAGTATCAGTTGACTTCCGGGAACCGACTGCATCTTCACTCCAAAAATATCAATTTGACGTTTTTCTAGAAAAGCTGCAAGAATCTCTTTGCTTCGATTCTGAGTTTTCTTATGGGTGCTAGGAGCTCTACGAGGTTCCCGGCGGTGACCACGTTGACGGTTCACCGCCGGCGCCAGTTTGAACATTCGTTAGAGCTCTAGTATTTTTTCCCGTGATATTCGATCTTATTCCCGCTCGCCGTCTTGATCTCAGCTCGATCGGGTACTTTTTACTGTCAAAAAGCACTGCGGCGGGATCGGCCGTTTCGGGTCATCTTGACACGCGCTGTCAGTTTATTGGACTTAACTCGAGATACAGGACAGCTACACAGCTGGTAAGCACAGCTCATCGATTCAGAGTGATTAGGCGCGTCCCTCTGTTGCATCTAGAGGTCTGAACTCGGTTTGCTAGCCGAGCTAGGTCCGCAAACCTATTCGTATTATTCGAGTCATCTTGACAGACGCTCTCGGTTTTCTGTACTTAACTCGAGCTGTAGGACAGCTACAGAGCTGATACTTACAGAAACGGATTCAGAATCATCAGTTGCGTTTGTCTGTTGAATCCAGAGCTCTGAACTCGGTCTGCTGCCCGATCTAGAATCGCGAAACTATTCGTATTGTTGCAGTCATCTTCGGAGGTGCTGTCGGTTTTCTGCACTTAACTCGGGCTGTAGGGGGCGGCTACAGTGCAGGTGATCACAAAAATCGATTTGAAGACGTCAGGCGCGTCTGCCTGTCGAATCCATAGCTCGGAACTCGGTCTGCTGCCCGAACTAGGTCCGCGAAGCTATTGGTATTGTTCGAGTCATCCTGAGAGATGCTCTCAGTTTTCTGCACTTAACTCAGGCTGCAGGGCGGCTGCAGGGCTGGTAATCACAGGAATCGACTCGGAGACACCAGACGCGTCCGACGGTCGCATTCAGAGGTCTGAACTCGGTCTGATAGTCCAGCTGGGTTTGCCAAACTATTTGTTTTGTTCGAGTCATCTTGAGAGGTGCTATCGATTCACAGACGTGACTTGGGCTGTAGAAGAGCTACAGAGCTCGTAAGAAGACAATCCAGAAGCATCGGGTGCGTTCGGCTGTTGCATCGAGAGGTGTGAAATCATGGGCTGAAAAACTATTTGTTCTCTGCAATTTTTCTTCGACGTTATATATTGTCAGGAAGCTCTACGAGTCCCCCGGCGGTAAGAAAGGTTGACGGTTTACCGCCGGCGCCCAGTTGGATTTAACTCGAGATAGAGGACAGCTACAGCTGGTAAGCACAGCTTAACTCGTAGAGCTTCCCTTAGCTAGTTGCTGGAAGCCTAAGAGTAATTCCGGCGCGCTGGAGAGCTAGTTGGCAAGAAAAATCTCGACGGACCTTTTGGTGACTTTTGGTCGGTTGAAAATTTTGTTCTTGAAATTCAACAATTCGTTTGAGCTCTAGTATTTTTTCTGACCATATTCGATCTTATTCCCGCTCGCCGTCTTAATCTCAGCTCGATCGGGTAAATATTTCTGCAAAAAAGCGTCGCGGCGGGATCGGCTGTTTCGAGTCATCTTGATACGCGTTGTCGGTATTTTGTACTTAACTCGAGCTGTAGGGCAGCTACAGAGCTCATTCTCACAGAAATCGATTGCAAATCATCAGGCGCGTTCGTCTGTTCCATCCAGAGGTCTGAACTCTGTCTGCTGGCCGAGCTAGGTTCGCGAAACTATTCGTATTGTTCGAGTCATCTTGACAGGTGCTGTCAGTTTTCTGCACTTAACTCGGGCTGTAGGGGGGCTACAGCGCTCGTACTCACAGGAATTAATTTGAAGACATCAGGCGCGTCCGCCTGCCAAATCGAGAGCTCAGAACTCGGTGTGCTGCCCGAGCTAGGTCCGCGAACTATTCGTATTCTTCGAGTCATCTTGAGAGGTGCTGTCCGTTTTCTGCACTTAACTCGAGCTGTTAGGGGGCTGCAGCGCTGGTTATCACTGGAATCGATTCGGAGACATCAGTCGCGCCCGGCTGTCGCATTCAGAGCTCTGAACTCGGTCTGCTGCCTGAGCTAGGTCTGCGAAACTATTCGTATTGTTCGAGTCGTCTTCAGAGGTGCTCTCGGTTTTCTGCACTTAACTCGGGCTGTAAGGGGCCTGCAGGGCTGGTAATCACAGGAATCGATTCGGAGACATCAGGCGCGTCCGCCTGTTGCATTCAGAGGTCTGAACTCGGTCTGATACTCGAGCTAGGTTTGCCAAACTATTCGTATTGTTCGAGTGATCTTGAGAGGTGCTGTCGATTTTCGCACGTAGCTCGGGCTGTAGGAGAGCTACGGAGCTCGTGCGCACAGGAAACGATCCAGAAGCATGAGGGGCGTTTGGCTGTTGTATCGAGAGGTCTGAAATCGCTTAGGCTGAACAACTATTAGTTGTCTGCAATTTTTTTCGACATTATATATGGTCAGGAAGCTCTACGAGTCCCCCGGCGGCAAGAAAGGTTGACGGTGTACCGCCGGCGCCCAGTATCGATTCAGAATGATCAGGCGCGTTTGTCTGCCGGATCTAGAGGTCTGAACTCGGTTTGCTAGCCGAGCAAACCTATTTGTATTACTCGAGTCATCTTGACAGGCGCTCTCGGTTTTCTGTACTTAACTCGAGCTATACGACAGATACAGAGCTGATACTTACAGAAACCAATTCGGAATCATCAGTCGCGCTCGTTTGTTGAATACCTCGTAGAGCTCTTCGTTATCGATGAGCTAGAGGAATTCCGGCGCGGGGTGGAGCTAGTTGGCCCATTCGGCCAGAAAGGACAAAGTGTTAACTTTTGGTCGGTTTTGCTATTATTTGAAAGATATTTGACAATTCATTTTGAGGAAGCGGATTTTTCGCACCTGTAAACGACTATGAAGGCTTCTTCGTCTTAATATGAGCTCTGTAGGCCCGCATTTAGTATCAAAACACTTGGCAGAACCAACTTCATCTCGACATGAAAAAAAAACAACGTTCAATTTTTCTAGAAATGCGTCCAGAAGGACTCTCTTTCGACTGTGAACACTCTGAGGCGTGGAAAGAGCTCTACGAGGTTTCCGGCGGTGACCAGGTTGACGGTTCACCGCCGGTGCCAGTGCGGAGCTCTGAACTCGGTATGCTGCCCGATCTAGAACCGCGAAACTATTCGTATTCTTCGAGTCATCTTGAGAGGTGCTGTCGGCTTTCTGTACTCATCTCCGGCTATAGGGGGCGACCTGGTAGTGAGAGGAATCGATTTGAAGACATCAGGCGCGTCGGCCTGTTGAATCCAGAGCTCGAAACTCGGTCTGCTGCCCGAACTGGGTCCGCGAAACTGTTCGTGTTGTTCGAGTCATCCTGAGAGCTGTCGGTTTTCTGCAATTAACTCGGGCTGTAGGGGGGCTGCAGGGTTGGTAATCAAAGGAATCGATTTGGAGACATCAGGCGCGTCCGCCTGTCGAATCTAGAGCTGTGAACTCGGTCTGATATTGGAGCTAGGTTTGCCAAAACTATTCGTACTGTTCGAGTCATCTTGAGAGGTGCTGTCGATTTACGCACGTAACTCGGGCTGTAGAAGAGCTACAGAGCTCTTGCAGAAGACAATTCAGAAACATCGGGGGCGTTCCAATTTTTTCGACATTATATATTGTCAGAAAGCTCTACGAGTCCCCCGGCGGTAAGGAAGGTTGACGGTTTACCGCGGGCGCCCAGTAATTCCGGGGCGCTGGAGAGCTAGTTGGCAAGAAAAATCTCGACGAACCTTTTGCTGACTTTGGGTCGGTTGGAAATTTTGTTATCAAAATTCAAGCATTCGTTAGAGCTCTAGTATCTTTTCCGTGATAGTCGATCTCATTCCCACTCGCCATCTTGATCTGAGATCGATCGGGTACCTTTTATTGCCAAAAAGCGTCTAGGCGGGATCGGCCGTTTCGAGTCATCTTGATACGCGCTCTTGGTATATTAGACTAAACTCGAGAAACAGGACAGCTACAGAGCTGGTAAGCGCACACAATCGATTCAGAATAATCAGGCGCGTTCGTCTGTTGCATCCAGAGGTCTGATCTCGGTCTGCTAGCCGAGGAGCTCTCGGTTTTTGAAGACATCAGACGCGTCCGCCTGTCGAATCCAGAGCTCGGAACTCGGTCTGCTGCCCGAACTAGGTCCGCGAAACAATTCGTATTGTTCGAGTCATCTCGAGAGGTGCTGTCGGTTCTCTGCACTTAACTTCGGCTGCAGGAGGGCTGCAGGGCTGGTAATCACAGGGATCGATTCGGAGACATCAGACGCGTCCGTCTGTCGCATTCAGGGGACTGAACTCGGTCTGATACTCGAGCTGGATTTACCAAACTAGTCGTATTTTTCGAGTCATCTTGAGAGGTGCTGTCGATTTACGCACGTAACTCGGGCTGTAGGAGAGCTACAGCGCTCGTACAGAAGACAATCCAGAAGCATCAGGGGCCTTCGGCTGTTGCATCGAGGGGTATGAAATCGCTTGGGCTGAAAAACTATTCCTTCTCTGCAATTTCATTTCCGACATCATATACTGGCGCCGGCGGTGAACCGTCAACCCGGTCACCGCCGGGAGCCTCGTAGAGCTCCTAGCACGCGTAAGAGTGCTCAGCATCAAAAGAGAGGGCTTCTGGAAGCATTTCTCGACAAAGAGATTTTTTTCATGTCGATATACAGTTGGTTTCGCCAAGTGTTTTGATAGTAGAAGTGCATCTAGAGAGCTCATATCAAGACGCAGAGGCCCTCATAGTCGTCTGCAGGTGCGAAAAATCTGCTTTCTCAGAATAAATGGTCAATCTACGAGGTATTTTGAGGAAGCTCTACGGTCCCCCAGCGGTAAGAAAGGTTGACGGTTTACCGCCGGCGCCCAGTTGGCAAGAAAAATCTCGACAGACCTTTTGGTGACTTTTGATCCGTTGACAATTTTGTTTTCGAAATTCAACCATTCGTTAGAGCTCTAGTACTTTTTCCCGTGATATTCGATCTGATTCCCGCTCGCCATCTCGATCTCAGCTCGATCGGATAGATATTACTGCTAAAAAGCATCCCGGCGGGATCGGCCGCTTCGAGTCATCTTGATGCGCGTTGACGGTTTTTTCTACTTAACTCGAGATATAGGACAGCTACAGAGCTGATGCTTACAGAAACCGAATCTGAATCATCAGGCGTGTCCGCCTGTCGAATCGAGAGCTCAGAACTCGGTCTTCTATCCGAGCTAGATTCGCGAAGCTATTCGTATTGTTTGAGTCATCTTGAGAGGTGCTGTCGATTTTCTGCTCTTACCTCAGGCTGTAGGAGGGCTGCAGGGCTTGTAATTTCAGGAATCGATTTGAGACATCAGGCGCGTCCACCTGTCGAATCCAGAGCTCGGAACTCGGTCTTCTGCCGGAGCTGGGTCCGCAAAACTATTCGTATTGTTCGAGTCATCTCGAGAGGTGCTATCGGTTTTCTGCACTTACCTCTGGGCGGGGCTACAGGGCTGGTAATCACAGGAATCGATTTAGAGACATCAGACGCGTCCACCTGTCGCATTCAGAGGTCTGAACTCGGTCTGATACTCGAGCTGGGTTCGCGAAGCTATTCATATTGTTCGAGTCATCTTGAGAGGTGCTGTTGATTTTCGCACGTAACTCGGGCTGTAGGAGAGCTACAGAGCTCGTGCGCACGGAAAGCGATGCAGAAGCATCAGGGGCGTTCGGCTGTTGCATCGAGAGGTCTGAAATCGCTCGAACTGAAAAACTATTCGTTCTCTGCAATTTATTTCGAACATTATATATTGTCAGGAAGCTCTACGAGTCCCCCGGCGGTAAGAAAGATTGACGGTTTACCGCCGGCGCCCAGTGCTTTGGCAAGATAAGCTAGAGGAATTTTGGCGCGGGGTGGAGCTAGTACCTCGTACAGCTCTTCGGCACTGATGTGCTAGAGAAATTCCGGCGTGGGGTGGAGCTAGTTGGTCGACCCGACCAGAAGAGCAATGTGACACCTTTCGGTTGGTTGTGCTAATGTTTGAATGTCAATTTTTTTTCGGAAAGCAGATTTTACTCCGAGCATTGGAACATAAATTCGTTTCCAGAGCAGTACCTCGTAGAGCTCTTTGTCATCGATGAAGTAGAGGAATTTGGCGCGGGATGGAGCTAGTTGGTCGACCCGGCCAGAAAAGAAGATGTGACAACTTTCGGTAGGTTGTTCGAAGATTTGAAGATATTTCACAATTCATTCTGAGAAACCAGATTTTTCGCACCAGACGATTGTGAGAGCCCCTGCGTCTTATTATGAGCTCTGTAGGCGCATTTTTGATCCAAACACTTGACGCAACCTACTTTTTGTCTACATGAAAAAATGGATTGTTTGTTTTGTTTTGAGAAATGCCTCTAGATGCTCCCTTCTTCGATTCTGAGCACTCTTACGCGTGGAAGGAGCCCTACGAGGTTCCCGGCGGTGACCTGGTTGAGCAGATCTTACCTCCTGCTTAGCTTGGCCTCACCGCTGGGGTCCCCCTCGTTTCGAGCTGCGTAGTGCAGAGAGGTGTTCTTTTGTTCCTCTTACTGTACACGGTGGCTCAGTGTCCGTTTTGCCTGAGTGCCTTTGGATCGTTCGTTTTTGTGGGTACTATCATATACTTGTTTGCAGCTGCTCTCTCAGGCCGCCTGCTCTGCTTGTATTGCTGCATTTTGTTTTGAACAGTTTCGTGAACAGTTTCGTCCTCGCCGTTCTTACTCAGAGATGGATTCCGATCTCGGAGACTCAGATTTCGATGAAGCAGGCAGTGGAGGAGGTGCCGCAGCTGGAGGAGACATAGCAGAGCTGGTACGCAGTCAGTTCAAAGTGATGAAGGCAGATATGCAACGCATGCTGAAGCAAAATACGAAGGACATGCGACAGGAGATCACTACCCAGGTCCAGGAGCAGGTGGCCCCCATTCGTCAGTGAAGGAGATTCGTGAGGCCCAAGAGGCCCAGGCTAAGTAGATCCAGGAGCTCCAGGCGAAAGTGAATAGCAATCGGGACCCCTGGGCCGACTCTGCTTCTTCTTTGGGTGGTGCTTCAACTCGTGAATCGGTATCGCGTGCTTTTCGCAAGCCCTTTGAGCCTCACGTTCCAACTTGGATTCAGGTCTCGGACTTTTGCAAAGAAGATCCTCGGAAGATTGAGAATCGTGACCAGGCCAAGCTTCCAGTGACCACAGCACGCAACATGATTGCCAAGTTGTACGGTATTTCCCAGGCTCGGGATGACGGTGGTGGAAGTATCTTTGATAAGGAGCGTACTGAGCGCGACTTGGCATCTAATAAGTTTGGGGTCACTCGTTTCCGAGTTTACTTCAAGAGTGGTACCTCGGAAGATGTCGTCTGGGAGGTCAGGAAGGAATGGGGCGCCGCTTGGCTGGATCAGAATACCGATCTTCTTTGCCCGAACGCTTTTGGAAACTACCGTGGCCAGTGCTTGGGATGGCTTGTGCAACCGGCGCCTCAGGATCGCAAGCGGGTTTCTGAGACGCGTAAGGCGACGGCGCAATTCCACAAACGGAAGACAGTGCAGACGGCCTAGGTGCTGTTCGAGGCTGAGGGTCCAGCGAAAGCGTGGATGTATTCCAAATCGACCTCTGCTTCGGCGAATGTTTGTATCGGTACGTGGACGGACACGATTGGATGGAAGATCTCAGCTGATAAAATGAAGGAAGTTGATACTGGGATTGACGTATCAGCTTGGGAAGGTGCGCTTAACAGTACTCTGTGACGGTGCCCAGCCTTGTGCGGAGGTTGGAATACACGGAGGTTGGGGACACACACCTCCGAGTGCATGCGCCATCTTGCTGATCTCGATATCTCTCTTGTCGCTCTTCAGGAATGCCAGCATTTGAATGATGTTGAAGTTGAGGACGTGGGGTGGGACTTCCGTTACTCTGAGTGCAGACGGGCTGCAATCTTGTTTCGGGGATCTTGGAAACACCTCATCTCAGACTGCATCTCTGGCGATCGTTGGGTTGCGATTGTATTCCGCCATCTTATATTCGTCTCAGCTTACCTTCCACATCGTGAAACGTGCAAGGGGGCAAATGGTGAGCCTTGGGGATCTTCAGAAGGCCACTATGAGAGTTTCGCCTGGTACACCAGCGTGCTGTCAGATCTGACGTCTAAAGTTCTTGCCGCTAAAAAGAAGTACTCCATTCGCGATCTTGTCTTGCAAGTCGATGCCAATGTTGAGGTCTATCCCACTCATACTGTTGCTAGGATACTCGTGACGGGGGAGGCGGTAGAGGGACCTAAAGCTAAGTCTAGGAAGCGTAAGGCCAAGGAGGGGAGTGCGGACGCCATGCGTGACCAGATGAAGGAGATGTATTGCCAGGCTCTCTTGAAAACCATGGGTGCCCTGAAGCTCCGTCTTGCGAACACCTACGGTACGCGCACATCTACTTGGACACATTGCACACGTGAGTATGAGCATGTATATGACTACTTCGCTATCCCGATAGATTGGCAGGTTCCAGAGGTCTCTTGCACATGGGTATTGCCGCCTACTCTTGAACGTACGCGTGCGCGTGAGATGACATTCAGTGATCATAAGTTGCTGCAGCTCCGACTCCCAGAACATCAGGCTAAGTCGCGTCCTCGTTCTCGTCCCTCACTTGCTCGGTGGAAGTTGCAGGCAGGTTCGGAGGTACACCAAATGGCTTGCTTGGAGCGCTCCGTGAGCCAGTGCAGCCGCTTCGCGGCGATCTCCGAGGATCTTGAGGCTAACCCCATTGAGCTCATAGGTCAGGCCATCACTGAGGGCGCCCTCGAGACTCTGGATCTCTCCCGCCATGCAGGTGATCAATCTTCTGGGTTCCCGAGGCTTTCTGAGGGCCAGCTGAGGATTAAGGAGGAGCACTACAAGATTAGGAAGCAGTACAAGCGGGAGGAGGTGGAGGAGGGGGTGTACAAACATAGCCTGGAGATGTGGAGGAGGGTCCGTCGGGATATCGAGCGTGCCCGGTTGATGTATCGTCAGAGGGAGGGGGTTCGACGTAAGCCGAAAGCCACGCAGATGATGGTTGAGGGGGAATTGACACATAATGTCAGTAGGTGGGAGGAGGCTCTTAGGCAACATGGTCTACTTCGGTATTCGAGCGAAGCCCATCGACATGATACCAATTCTTGTCTTGAGGAGCTCCGAGATAAATGCGAGCAAATGTCGCAACATGCTGGTCGCGCTTGTCCGATCGATATGGGTCTTCTTCTGCGAGCTCGTGCACGTTTGCGGGAGGGGAAGGCTACAGGTCTTGATGGCATCTCAGTTTCTGTACTCAAGGCCTTACCGTGGGAAGCTCTTCGCCACGTTCTTGTCTGCTGTCAGAGATTATATGGGAGGCAGATTGTCTCACCGCTTTCATGGAGGCGCATCCTTGTCAGTTTTAAGTTGAAAGGACCGAAGGCGCGTAGCTTTGATGAGACTCGTGCTCTAGCTATGCTGTCGGTTTTTGGGAAATGGTTCAGTTGTTGTCTCACCATCTTGCTCGAAGCACACATCAAGACGGTTGCGCCGAGGGGTTGTCAACTGTATGGTTTTGTTGTGGGTCATAAGTGTTATGAGGTTACCGCACCTTTGAAGCATCTTGCTCGTCACGCTGTCTTGTGGAAGGAGGAGGATTGTCACATCGTCAATTGTGATATCAAGCAGGCTTTTGATTATCTCACAGTTCGGTCGGCTGTTGAATTTCTGCTTGAGTTGGAAGTGGACTCTTCTCTGGTGTATGCGATCTTTGAGGGGTACGCGCGCAATGTTGCAGAGCTTTCATTCCAGCAGTGCACTGTTGAGGGCATTCAGTGGGACACCTGCATTCGTACAGGCTCCATGGAGGCTCCAGCTTTATGGGTGGCTAAATCGCTATGCATTCTGGCGCCTGTCGTTTCACGGTGGCGAGATCGCGGCTATGGTATCCAGCTTTCTATTGAAGCGTCCGAGTTGCTCGTCGATCATTGGCTTTGGGCTGCCAATGTTATCTTAGTGGTTTCACGTCGGGAGGATATGCTGGCCATGCTCACGGATCTGACTACTGCAATTCACCGACACGGCTTCAGGTGGAAGGACAGCTCTTTATAATACCTTGCTTGTGGTTGCTCTGGGCCGCCTCGTGCACTTCAGATTTCGGTGCCTTCTAGCTTGCTTCCGGGCGTCGTGAAGTCTTCCAATCCCACGGGCTCGGCTCGCGGTGAGGTCGTCAGACCACAGGAAGGCACGCACTTCTCTGAGCCGATCTCTTATACGATCCCGCAGGTTACTCAGACAATCGTTTTGGGCACCTTGTTGGACGTAGAGTTCTCAGATCATGCAGATATACTTCACCGACTGAAGAAAGCACGCCAGAGCTTTTGGATTGATGCGGATTTCTACACTAGTGCTGTTATTCCAATGGGCCGCAAGCTTGCACGGTATGATGCACGCGTTCGCCCTTGCTTCCTTTACGGCGTCGAGGGCACCACTTGTGATGCGAATAGTTTGACGTTGATTCACGTGGAGGAAGGGAAGTTTCTCTCGGCTATGTGTCGTCGTCGTAAGAGGGTGAATGAGACGTGGGCTGCATATTGGAGTTCACGGATCAGGCACGCACGCATGTTGATGCTCAACTCTTCCAGGCCTTCACTTGTGCAGCTTACTTTGTATCGGCAGTGGTTGTTCGCTAAACATGTTGTGTGTACGGCTTTTGGTCATCTTGCTCAGCCTGCTTGTGACGATCTCAGCCAAGGGATTCTATCGCGTGAACCTGAGTTGCCTCATGTTCTGTGTGACTCACCTGTGCCTCCTACCCCTGCTCCTGTGCGCAACCGTCGCCAGCAAATCACAGATATGCGTCGTAATGTTCGCCCGCGTCGTGAAGACCCGCCCCAGCCTGTTTCGCAGCCGGCTTCGGATCCACCTCGTAAACGTGCACGCGTGGATTTCACGAAGGTTTGGGCCACACCGTCTATGCAGAGCGCGCTGTGTATGATGCATGCGTCAGGGGAGTACACTGATCATCGTGATGCCATGGTTCTTGCTTTTGGCGCCCGTGGTCGTGGGTTTTCTCGTCGGCGTTCGCGCAAAGTTACGCAGGGTCTCCAGCCTTGGTTTACGGTGTTCGAAGTCTCTCAGGGGCCTCATTGGGATCAGAGTATGTGTTGGACGGAGCTAGGTTGGAAGACCTTCTTAGTGGACGCGCTGCAGAAGCTTGATCTATCCAAGATATTGGAATTCTGCCTGATAAAAGATGCTACTTCGGGTACCCATTGGAAGGAGGAGGAGGAGACTAAAACAGAGGCCAAACTGCAGCGTGAAAGTGACCGTCTTGCTCAACGGTTAGCTGCGCTTTTCCAGGACGAAACCAACTGGAGGATGAACCCTGGGTGTCTGGCTCTAGAGATGAGGGGAGATAGTCAGTGTATAACACGTTGGCTGACGGGTAAAAACAGATGTACGCATGAGATATATAGTAAAACCATCGCCGATATGCAAAATAAATTGTACGCCGTGTGTGAGCAGCTCCAGATCTATAGCCCTGAAGCGGGCCGTGATATTTGGAAATGGGTTTATCGGGAGGGGAACACTGAGGCGGACCATGAGACGCATGTGGCCAGAGCAGGGCAGACTACTTCAGATGTGCGGTGGGACTTCAATACACTTTCTTCTATTCGTTCGAATCAACATAGTGTACACGCGGTGAGAGGCTCTTTTGATGGTGGCAGATGTGAGTTAGGCACGTCCTGTGGCTGGGTGATTGACACTTTTATCTCGTCTAATTTGCCTTCTTCCTCCCTCCCCCCTGGCCTCCCCTCTAATCGTTGGCAGCTCGGTGTAGCCAAGCGGGCGTTTATGCTCCCTTCCCATTGTACAATCACCCAGGCGGAACTTGCTGCATCTCAGAGTTTATTGTCGGGAGTTGTTGATTTGTGCACACATATATGTGGATATCGCATTTCTTTTACAGCCTCGCTGCATAATCTTCCCGCTTTAATCTATCAGCTTCGCTGCCCTTGTACAGCTTCGCAGTACAGGTTCTCTGTGTAGTGGCATGCTCTTTAGGGAGCTCGAATCGGCCAGCGCAGAACACGCAGACCAGGTTGACGGTTTACCGCCGGTGCTAGTTCAGCTCTCTAGAGCCAGTTTCACAATCGGAAAATTAGGAGCAACAACATGAAGTTAAAACCAAACATGAAAATTGAACGTTTTTCTAGGAATGATCCAAGCTGTCTGCTTTAAATCCAAGCACTCTTACGCGTGTGAAGAGCTCTACGAGGTTCCCGGCGGTGACCAGGTTAACGGTTCACCGCCGGCGCATGTTGGCCGATCCGACCAAAAGACAAAATGTCACAACTGTGGGTTTGTTTTCCCAAGAGTTGAACGATCTTTAACAATTAGTTTTCAGGGGTAAGCGGCCAAAACGAGGAACCCGTCGTCTAACGGCCAGAACAGACCACAACCCGGTCTTTTAAGTGCTGAAAATGGGAGCAGTCCAAATCAGGGCTCTGACCTCTCTGGGGCTAAAAATGGGAGCGATCCAAATCAGGGATCTGGGTTCCCAGCCCTGGAAGCCCTGGAGACAAGAAATCCCTAGGGTTGGTTCGCTAGGGCAAACGAAGAAACTGATGCATAAGCATCGGGGGCGTCCGTCTGTTGCATGGAGAGATCTAAACTCGGTCTGCTACCCGAGCTAGGTTCACAAACTATTCGTATTCGACCGACATTTTTTTCCAAATGATGGTGCATTTCTTCACTGATTTCGAGCTGCAGAGCACCTCGAGAGCTCTTCGGCCGACAAATCAGAAGGACATTGTGAGGCGCGAAGCATCTAGACGCTTGGTTTGGGTCTGTTGTGAGCGCAGACGCCAAACACGGATCGTACTCTGCTGTTTTCTCCCTAATGGTATTTTCTATACGCTGCAGATGAGCTATAGAACTGTTGAGCACAGCAATGGGATCTCACTAGACGCCTGAGATCAATTTGCTATTTGCGCTCGGGTGAACAACTATCTGTTTTCTGCTAATTCTTTGGACATAACAAATGGTCAGGAAGCTCCTACGCGGTTAGAAGGGTTGACGGTTTACCGCCGGCGCCCCGTTCCGGCGGGTGGAGCTAGTTGGCCGACCCGACCAGAACGGACAAAGTCGTGACTCTTGGCTGGTTGTGTGAAAGTTGAAAGATATTTAACCGTTTACTTTGAAAAAACAGATTTTTGCGCTTAGCATTAGTATTTGAACTTCATTCTCAGAACATATCAGCTCTCTAGAGAGAGTTTTACTATCCAAAAATTAGCGGGAACCGACATCAGTATGGAACTGTATGCTTCGATTCTGAGCACCCTGAGGCGTGCAAAGAGCTCTGCGAGGTTTCCGGCGGTGACCAGGTTGACGGTTTACCGCCGGCGCCATTAAGAATATTCGATTATCCATTTTAAGAAAAAGATTTTTACGCCGAGCATTGGCATATATTTTTTTTCGGACAGCAGCTGAGCTCCGCCCATGTATTTTATTGAGAGTTGACTTCGGGGAACCGAGCCAATATCAACATCGAAGAAATCGAGAATCGAGATTTTAGAAAAATCTTCATTTGATGACTACTTTGATTCTGAGCACTCTCACTAGTGTAAGGAGCTCTACGACGATCCCGGAGGTGACCAGGTTGACGGTTCACCGACGGAGTCAGTTCTTGAACGCTTTCCGGGAACATGATTTCTCACCATATCGGAACGCTTTCCCACTGCTGCGGTGCTCTGGGGGGAAGGGGCGGAGGTCCAGAATATGATCGGGAGGTAAGGGAATGAGGGTTTGGAGAGGAGTAGTAGGACAGACGGGCGGGGCCCGGGGGCGGGGGTGGGGTGGTGCGACCGGTTGGCATGGCCGCCTCGGGCCCGAAGATGGTCTTCAGGCAAACGCCGGCCCATCCCCAGTCGTAAAGCATGCATTTTCAGCATGCTCGTTCGCTTGGTCCTCACAGTGCCCCAGACGCTTCCGAGCCCCAAGACAGCCCAAGAGAGACTCAATAGGGCCCGCGACGGCCCAAACGAGTCGTCCTGTGAGGCTCGTGGAACTCCCCAAAGACGGCCCAAGAGGCCCCAAAGCCGGCCCGGGAGGCTCCGAAGACGGCCTCAGGAAGGCCCAAGAGGGCCTCGTTCGAAATCGTGTTCCCAGAATTTTCTCCGGGAGCATGATTTCCTGGTTTTCTAGGGCGCCCAAGAGGGCATGGCCCGGATGGCCACAGTTCCTTGATTTGCGTGAGATGTTGTTGGATTTCTTCCGCGCGGAGAAGACGGAGAGGGCGAAGGAGGAGGAGGAGGAAGAGGAGAAGCAGAGGGAGGCAGGGGGGAGGAGTGGAGGGGAGGAGGGGGGGAGAGAGGAGGAGGCTCGAGGGCGATCGACGATCGGCGACGACGACCGGCGACGGTGATTGACGACGACGACGACGACGACGACGACGATGACGACGACGACGACGACGATCGACGACGGTCGACGACCGACGACGACGACGATCGACGACGATGACAATAGTCGACGGCGCCGATCGGCGATCGACGGCGACGACGACGGCCACGCCGACGGCGGCGACGCTGTCCGCGTGACAGCCCAAGAGACACACAAGACAGCCTCATCGAGGCGCAGAGGGCCCTAAGACGTCCAAGAGCGCTTCAAGAGGACCCGAGATGGCTTGAAGAGGGCCCCAAGGAGGCACATTTGTACCCATTTCTCGTGTAAAACGTACAATTTCAAAGGCCCCCAAGTCCCCAGGAGGCCCCCAAGACGGCTTCAGGGAGGCCGAAGAGGGCCTCGTTCTAAATCGTGTTCCCAGAATTTTCTCCGGGGGCATGATTTCCGGGTTCCCAACCAGGGCGCCCAAGAGGGCCCCAGGACAGCCCCAGAAGGGCTTAAAATGACATGGCCGCAGTTCGCTGATTTTCGCGAAATCTTGTTGGATTTCTTCCACGCGGAGGAGACGGAGATGGCGAAGGAGGAGGAGGGGGAGGAGGGGGGTGAGGAAGAGGAAAAGGAGAAGGACGAGGCGGGGAGGAGGAGTGGATGGGGAGGAGGGGGCGAGATCGATCGAGGGCGATCGACGATCGGAGACGACGACCAGCGACGGTGATTCACGACGACGACGACGACCGCGACGACGACCGATGACGATCGACGACGATGACGACAGTCGCCGCCGCCGATCGATGATCGACGGCGACGACGACGACGGCCACGCCGACGGCGGCGACGCTGTCCGACAGCCCCAGCGAGGCCCCAAGACGTCCAAGAGCGCCTCAAGAGGGCCCGAGATGGTTTGAAGCTGGCCGAAAAGGGCCTTCAAGAGGCAAAAATCGGCCCACTCCTGTTGTACAACGTACGTTTTCAGCATGCTTGCTTGCTTGGTCCTCACAGTGCCCCAGACGCCCCTGAGCCCCAAGACAGCCCAAGAGAGACCCAAGAGGGCCCAAGACGGCCCAAAAGGGTCGTCCTGTGAGGCTCACGGAACCCCAAAGACGGCCCAAGAGGCCCCAAAGTTGGCCCAGGAGGCTCCCAACACGGCCTCAGGGAGGCCCAAGAGGGCCTCGTTCGAAATCGTGTTCCCAGAAGCCTCTCCGGGAACATGATTTCCTGTTTCCCAGGGCGCCCAAGAGGGCCCTAAGACGGCCCCCAAAGGCCTTAAATGGGCGTTCGAAAAGGCCCGGAGGGCCATAGTTCGTTGATTTGCGCGAGATGTTGTTGGATTTCTTCCGCGAGGAGGAGACGGAGAGGGCGAAGGAGGAGGCGGAGGAGGAGAAGGAAGAGGAGAAGGAGGAGGAGGCGGGGAGGAGGAGTGGAGGGGAGGAGGGGGGGAGAGAGGAGGAGGCTCGAGGGCGATCGACGATCGGCGACGACGACCGACGACGGTTATTGACGACGACGACGACGGTCGACGACCGACGACGACGACGGTAGAAGACGATGACCACAGTCGACGTCGCCGATCGACGAACGACGGCGACGACGACGACGGCCACGCCGACGGCGTGCGCAGAGCCAGTCTTTTCTGCATCGTTCGAAATCCCGTCCCCGGAAGCGTCTCCAGGAACATGATTTCAGGAGGGGGAGGGGGAAGAGGAAGAGGAGGCATATTAGGAAGAGGAGGAGGAAGAGGAGGAGGAAGGGGAGGGGGAGGAGAGTAGGATGAGTGGGCGGGAGGGCTTGGGGCCGATCGACGATCGGCGACGGTGATCGGCGACGGTGATTGACGATGACAACGACGGTCGTCGACGGCGACGACCGACGACGACGACGATGACGATGGACGACGATGACAACAGTTGACGCCGCCGATCGGCGAATGGCGACGACGACGACGTCTTCGCAGTGCCGCCCCGAGGAGCCCCAAGACGGCCCAAAAGGGACCAAAGATGACCTCCGTAGCCATTTTGGCTCAAGCCATTTTGGCTCAAGTTTGAAGCGCGGCCCCGGCGCTTCGAACTTGGGCGCTGCCGAGGGGTTGGCCCGAGCGTCTTGAGGTTAGGCCTCACAATCTTTTCCAGTCGTGCGCCAAAGCACGCGGTGACATATTGTGTGCACCTGTCTCCCAGTTCCTCGGCCGTGATGGGGGGGAAGTCGCGCCGTGGGAATCGCAGGAGCTCATCGTCGTCGAGTCCATCCCGACGCTCCGCGAGCAGGACACCTGAGGCTCGGTCGAGACGGGACCCCGAGGGGAAGGAAAGCCACATCGCCAAGCAATTAGAAACCATCGGTGGTTCGCTGGCTAGCATGCACCAGATGCTACTCCAGAATCACGAAGATGTCCAGGACTTGCGTACCTCGGTGCAGGGCAGCCTCAACCGCTGTGGTCAGCTTGCTGACCAAGTCACCCTCCTAGGCCAGGACGTCTGCCGTCGTCGTGAAGATCTTCAGCGTCAGCTCCATCAGGCAGGCCGAGAGCAAGATGCTAAGATCGAGGCCCTGCGAGCGGAGTTCGCAGCCAGTCACCAGTTCATGGACGCGGGCTCTGGTGAAGTCGTCTCATCCGCCACGGCGCACCTCGACCACAAGTGCGACCTGATCTCCAACCAGCTACAGGAATTGCAGAGCGCCCAGGCGGCTGCCTCCAAGAGGATTGAGGAAGTTGCGAGCTCGCAGGCGGCTGCTACGCCGCCTCCGCAGGGGCCCAGGCGCCCAGACAGCAGGGGCAACAGTGAGGCGCAACAGAATGATGCCATCAAGCTCGTGCTGCTAGGCTTCCCACGACCGCTGCTGCTCGCAGATCTCAAAGAGATCGGAGAGCGGTGCCGCGCTGCGTTCGCCCCAGCCCAGTCCCACTCGGGTATCATCGTTAGGGCGTTTGATTTATCGAAGAAGGCTTCCTTTTTATTTGAGAATGCGAGTGCGGCGAGCTCCTTCTTAGACAACTTTTCTCGTTCGGGCGGAGAGTGGTCCGCCGCTGATCCCCTCAATCCCTCTGCCCCCTCCAAGCTCCGTCTCCGCCGAGATCTTGATCTTAATTCGAGGCAACTCTTTCTCTCGCTTGGCAGAGTTCGTGCACTTCTCACCCAGGCGCTGGCTCCAAAAGGTCTCTCCGTGGGAAGCACAGGCCTGGGTGGGACAGTATGCATCGTGCGCCGTCCACGCGATCCCGCGCCAGCAGTGAAGATGGCAGTGGGCTCAGAAGGTCACGTGACCTGTGAATGTGATCGGGACATTTTTGTCCCTTCTTGAGTCGGTGCAAGCAGCGGCGGCGGTCCAGATCCGCCGCCCCTTTTCGCGTTGAGGCTGACCGCACCCACAGTGAGTTGCCTTCTCCCCCCCTCCCGTCCTCCTCTCTTCCCTTCCCCCCTCCCTCCTCCCTCTCCTTCTGCTCGTGGAACGCTGACGCTCTCCTTGCCTCGGTGAAGTCACTGTCGAAGAGGGCTCCGAAACTCTATCGTAAATTCATACAGTTATGCAGCGCGCACGACATTACCGCAGGACAGGAGACACATGGTCACAACGGAGACATTGCCGAATTGGAGCGTGAGCTACCAGACCATTCGTTTGCCGGCAGTTTTCTCCCTGACTCTACTCGTGAAGGTGGAGTGGTGACGGCATTGTCGCATTCCTTCCTCTCTCTCTTCTCCGAGGTTGAGCACGAGACATTGATTGTGGGAAGGATCATCAAGAGCATGTTTAAGGGTTCGCATGGTATGATGGTTGTTTACAATGTCCACCTGTCCAACACCTCCGACCCCTCCCCCACCTTCTCTGGCGTTCTTCATTGCTTGCAGCGCGATGTTTATCGATATCTTCCTGGAGGGGATGATGTGCACGCTCACGTGGTGCTACTTGGCGACTGGAATTTTGTTCTCGAGGAGGAGGGGGGGTTCTCGGGACATGGCAGTGGGTTTCGTCCTGGGGTTTGTCGTCATTCCAGGCTGTTCTCCAATTTGTTTGCTCACTTCACGGAACTCTTTCAGTCCCAGGACACCCGCAGGGGTCTTAGGGGACGTGCTGTTTTTCAAACTGCTCGGTTAGACAGGATTTATACGTCTTTGGCGCCTGCTCTGCTTAGAGACTTTACGATTACGACGTCTACGGTTGAAGTGTTAAGTGCTGCCATGCCCAGTGACCACATCCCGATACGTTCCACGATTGAGAGGTTCACCCCTGACCCCCATCATCCTGTTATCCCCCCCCTGGATTGCTAGCATGCCTGAGTTTGGACAGGAAGTCGATAAGCTACTCCAGGACATCCCAGAGGATTGGAATATTTGGAGGCAGCTCTCCATGGCTAAAGAATTCTTTTTTTTGATGCTGGTCGCGCGGCAAGGCAGTCTAATTCACTCTCGGCAAGCCCGTGCTTTACAGGAGCGCCACTTTTGGGCGATGTCCGCACTTCGTGCCGTTCTTTTGCCCGATCAACGCCCCCTCCGCTCCGCCCTGGCCGCCTACGAGAGGCTCCGAGTGCGCTTCGATAATGATCTCAATTGCCGCAGCCTGAACGAGCTGACGCAACATGTTCACTGTCTTTATCGGAAGGTTTTGGAGGAGGAGGAGAAGGAAATCATTCGGGCGGAGGTCGATGAGGTTCAACGGCGTGCTCTCAAGGCGAAGCTGGAGCGTAGGCAACTTCTCTGGCGGAAATTTAGGCGTCGCTCTGTTCTCGGGGCGGTGACTGATGCGTCTGGGAACCCGTGTCATACTTTGGAGGAGTCGGCGAAGGTCTTGGGTGACTTCTGGGCTAACACGTTCAGTAAGCCGTGTGTCTCTGAGGACCTCTGGACCGACATCGCTCCCCACATCCAGAAGCTCGAAAAGCCCCTCCCTGAGGAATGGAAGCTCGACTATATCTCATGGCACAAGATGCTCCTCAAGAGGCCCCGCAGCATGCCTGGCCCCGACGGGATCACCTACGCGGTCTGGAAACTACCCTCGGCCTCAAGGTTACTTTACTCGTGTTACCTCACACTGTTTCAAAATGACTTCAACGGTCTACCCGAGGATATGCGTTGCAGCCTGTTGGTGTTTCTTCCGAAGGGCGTCGAGGACGCTGATCGTGCCGGTTTCCCATTGCTACGTTCGCCTGCCTGCGCGCGCCCGCTGGGCATGAGCAACACTGACGTGAAGCTGCTAGCGGCTGCGTGCATTCTTCCTGTGGTTTCAAATGCGAAGGATCTGCTTGGGGGGGGGGCAGAAGTGCGTTGGCGGGAGGGACATGATAGGGAACGAGGTGAGGGCGGAGGCATGGGGATTAGAAAGACACCTCAGAGATGACCAGAAAGCTGCTCTCTTCTTGACTGACTGTGCCTCTGCGTTCCCTAGCCTCGCTCAATCCTGGCTTTTCTTTGTCCTCTCGAAGATGAACATCCCGTGGTATATGCGACGATTCTTTGAAGCTGTGTATGCTGAGAACATCGCGATTGTCACAGTTGCTGGTCAGCGCTTTCAAATTATCCCGATCGAGAGTGGGGTCAAACAAGGGTGCCCTGCCTCCATGTACCTCCTCCTCCTCGCAGTCGACCCGTTGCTCCGATGGATTCGTCACCATTCTTCCCCTGCCATCTCCCTCGCCCTTGCATGTGCTGACGATTTCCTGTTCGGTCTGAAGAATGTGCTGACTGAGCTTGGCCCTCTGGTCACGCTCCTCATGCACCTTGAGCAGATTGCGAATCTGCGCCTCAATTTCTCGAAGTGCGTGCTGATCATTTTTGGCGCGCTGGACAGTGCCCGTCTCGCGTCTGTGCTCACGAGTTACGGCAACCCTTTCGGAGGTATCAAGATCGGGAGTTGGGCGGTTTACCTTGGTTTTCCGATCTTTTTTTTGACAGGCGCCCTGAACCCGAGCCAGCTCGGGTTGAGTTAAGAAAAGCTCGGACTAGTTTACCCGCCTGATGCGGTCAGTCCGAGCTGTCTGAAAGGGGATGCTGGTCTGGAGCGTGCTCACCCCCCCCCCGAAGCTGTCTGCAGGCCTGAGAAAGCCCTACAGGCTCGGCCCGATCGACAGCCTCAGACTCACACGCTTCGGCGGCGGGGTCAAACACTTCACAGAAAACTCCAGCCAGCCTGGGATGTCTCCCCCTCCGCAGCGCCCTCAGGACCGAGGACGCGTGCTTTGACTTCCTGGGCCCCTCGGGCTCTCGGATGCAAGACTTACTGAGCTTCTTGAATCTCCCGCCGCAGCTGTACCCGCAGCAGAGATGACAAAAATAAAGCATGCTTTGATTCGAACAGAGAAGGGCCGTGATAACGTGGCCCTTATCCAGTATGGAAAGGGCCACGTCAGGGAGCTGGCCGGAGCACCCTGAAATATCAGGCTTCACAGACTGTCTGCGGCTGCGGAGACAAACGCTGCAACGCCAGAACGTGGCACACCACAACCACTCATGATGATACTGCTCCGCAGGAGGGGACGGCAACCCCAAAACACGGGCAGGGGCGATAACATCAACTCCGTCGAGGTTGAGCCTAGGCCAAGACGGGGGGGGGCGGGCTGCCAGCAGGCCAACGCTCTTGGCAACCTTGAGTTGCCAGTCCACAGAATCCAGTTCGGCCTGGGAACCTCTGGCATGCATGTCCGCTCCTCGCTTGGCCACTCTGTCGGCCTCGTCATTACCAAGCTTGAAAAAACGCTAATCGGCCGTTAAATCTGGGGAATCCGCCACGTGGGCCTTCACCTTGTGAAGACTGGTCAACTTAGACTGAAGGGTATTAATCATTAACCCAGAGTACGGCCGCTTGTAGGAGAGACGCTTGGGCCTCTCCAAAAGAAAAGCTTTGCAAACATTGAGACAATCGCTGAAACCTTCAGAGGGCCCAAGGAGGCAAAGAGACCCGTAGGCCAGGGCCCCAAACTCCGCCGCTTGGGAGGTCTGGGGGGCCCTGTCCCAGAGGGGGGCCCACATGACACACTGCAAATCCCTATTATTATCTCATACAGCTAAACCCCATCCTGCCCTGCTGAGTTCCTTAATTGCGTGCTTCCTACATGATCCGTCGAAGAAAACACTCCCAGAGAATAATTGCTCGTCCGATTCATCATGCCGAGGAGCTTCCCAATGGACCATAAGGGGGGCACTCTCTGGAGGGCATCGGAAGGTGCTCGCTGGGGTGGGTGAAGATCCCTTTCGTGAGCAGCACGAACTGGGTCCACCTCGGAACTCGCCTGCAACACTTCGGGATCACACAACTCCTTCCTGAGATCGTCGACCGCAGGACACGCCCATAACCTGTGCCACATCGAGTCCGAAGGGCCGCCGCACAGAGAACAACGGACCTCGGGGATTAGGTATCCGAGGGACAAGGCTTTCTCCTGGGTCCAACAGGCTCCACAGGCATTGGCACGGATGCGTCCCTTCTCGAAATAAGTGTATTTCGAGCTGCGCAAGTCTCTGATCACAGCGTCGTAGCATGCACGGCCTTGCAAGACCGAGCTTCTGACCAGAAACACGACATAGCATCCTGGCCACTCCTTCGTGCAGCAACTGCTTGATGAGCTGGGGGGAATTGATGGCCAGGGAATATTCAACACCAAGGTCATTCTTCAGCTGCGCAAAGGATGTCATGGACCAGCCTATACGGCTGAGCGAAAGAAACATGGCGCCCATGGGGCCGCGTACCCTGCGCCACGAGGTAGGTGGGCTAGCCCAGACAAGTTCCCAAGCTGCACGAAGCTCGCGAAATCCTAGGGCGAAGGGAGTCTGCTGAACCTGGGCGTCCCAAATCTCCCTGGGGTACCGAGCGATAGGTGCGATGGAAGCATGGTATAAAGGGTCGTTCTCGAGAATCCACAGGGCCGTAAGGGGCCTCGAACTAGCCGATGGTTTGACAGCCTTTCCGAAACCAGTCCTCAAGAGCCCCATTTCATGATCAGATGCCCCAAAGACTGCCGCCCCATGCGTAACCGATGGTACAGGCCCAGACACGAATATTTTACGAGAATGACGTCCAAGTGCCTGCCGACATTTGAAGCCCTCTTGACTCTCTGACGAAAAAACACGAGAGCGAGCAGCAGCTTTGCGACCGCGACCTCTGGCGCGACGCGCCTGACCAGCGCCGTCGTCAATCCCAAGGTTGATGGCAGTGTGGCAATCAGCGGAAGGTCCTCCGTACCTCCCCAAGAAAGACTTGACTGCCTGGCCGACCCACTTGACCGATGATACAACTGCTGCCTTCTCGTCAGATATGCGCGACTCCATGTCCTCTTCGAGGGCAATGAGCAACTCGGTAGAGGCCAACTTCGACGAAGACACCGCAGACTTCCCAGACCCACTGCTAGAAATACCATAGTCGTCTATGTAGATGTCGAGCTGAACCTGGTAGGGGAGCCTCAGGAGGTCCATCGTGGGGATAACGTGTGCTCTAATGTACGTAGTAGCGAAACTGCATCCTGCAACAATTCCATGCTCACTGAAATGCGGGCCATGCAGAAGGCCCCCAAGAGAAATAAACCGAGCACCTCCGTAGGCCTTCATCGAGACCCTGTAAACCTGCTTGGGGAAACTCTGGGCCTCACAGCGCGCCACGAGCTTAGGAAGCCGAATCGATTCATAGAACTTGTAGAGGTCCCAAAGGATCTTAGCAACCGCCTTTCCGTTCCCCACCGAGTGTTCGTTTTTGACGGCTTGCCTGTAAACAACGTCGAGGGCAGAGTTGAAGGAACCAGCAGCTAAGTATGTCCGCTGATGTTCGGCTTCCCATCGCTCGGCGTATGGGCGGCGAACTCTCGCCCACAAACGATGATGCGCTGAAAAGAGGCCGATCGGCCGATGCCCTCCTGCTGGCTTGGCGAGGAGGAGAGTGATCAACACCTGTGTCTGGTGGGCCATGAGCCCAGTACACTCCATCATGTAGTAGAGCGTGCACAGAACAGACAGGAGGCCTGGTTGCAACATCGAAAAATGACGCATGTGGAAGCCATCCACACTTGTGGCAGTACCTGTCGCGTAGGACTTACTCACAGTGATCAGATCCTCTGGCGTGAGGGGGCTTAGGCCTTCCAAGTACTCGATGGGCCCCTTGGAGGCCTCAGGAGGGTGGGACTTCGAGTTCCAAAGTTCGCCAAACCTAGCCCCCTCCGCCTGGAGGAGCGAAAGTGGGTCCGAGAGGACGAGCCCCTCGGCCGAGAGCGTGGTAGTCGCGACCCACGGCTTCAACTCCTTGGTCCAACGATGGGCATTACGACCACCCTTGTCGATGCCGTCTAGTAGCCAGCTACGCCACGCCTTCAAAGATCGCTGCGAGGAAGCCCTAGCATACTCATCTATTCTGGGTTCCAGACGAGCTTGAAATTCAAGAAGACCTCCTGAATCAGCACGAACCCCCTCGAGCCCCAAGACCAGGACACAACATTCCCGATATAACTCCAGGAGATCTCCCAAAGCACAGAAAATATCTTGGGGCGCCTCCAGGATATGAGGTTTGTATTTGTTGAACGTCAAAACGTCGCCGTCGGACATGGCGCCCAAGAGAAACCGAATGGATCGGGACAGCCATCTCCCTGCGAACATCATGGGGTCCTTGTAGGAGGCCTTGGAGTCCCTGTCGAGCGCCGAGACCCAGGCCAGCCGAGGCCGCCTGCCCCTAGTACCCCAAATAGGCAGGTCCGTCTGGAGGACCTGGGACAATTCCCACTCGGCAGTGTCCGCCCATAGGCGATACAGCGTGTCGAGGTGCCGCTGCACTTGGCCTCTGGGGGCCTTCCGAGCGACAAGATCAATGCCATCATTGGCGCAGTCCAAGATCTCCGAGAGGTCAGGAGGGTGGGGCTGAGGGCCAACTGGTCTCTCTCCTGGAAGCTTCGGGGGCTTCAGGAACTGGAGGGCCTTGAGCTCAGCCAACTGCGGGTGGAAAAGGATGCGAACGGGGGTGTGCGTCTTGATGTCGGTGCCGAGCACCGTCTCGACAGACTGCAAGCAGCGGCTGAGGCCTGCAGACAAGATGCAGAAGTCTAACGTACGAACTCCTCCAGTGCTAGTACACGTCCCATCCTTAGTGAAAATGACGTTGGACTTCAACCAGCCTGGCACTGCCGAGTCGGCCACTACCTCAGGCGTCATGTTGAAATCTCATCCAATGCAATGTGGGCCAGCAAACTCGCTGTGCCTGGATCCAACTGCTGATAAGATTGCGAGGTTCCTGTCAGAGAGGTCCTCACTGTCGTAGAGATATAGGGCCGTGAACAATGTTTGCGGAGCTCCAGGGACCGAAACAATACCACTCAGGGCTCTGTGGGGAACGACGACAGCCTCAAAATCTGGATCGTGAAATCCAAGATACTGTCGTACCAAAATCGCCACCCCTCCAGAGGACCCCCCCTCACTGGTACGTAACGCTGGAGCAAATCTAGATTTCCATCCCCTCTTCAGTGCCCACTGTCCTGCCTTCGCGACGTCGTCAACGCTAACCGAACGATGTTCCTGAACCAGGAGTACATGCGAAGTCGAGGATTCGACCCAGGACTCAATCGATGACCACGCCGGACAATTGATCGTCTCGACCGCTAACTGAAACGTGCAGGCAGGGCAGGGGGGCACAGATAAAAACTTAGAAGGGTCGGATGGAAGGGCTCCATCAGAAGGAAGCCTGAAAAATTTACTGGTCAGCTTGCTGGCTGACGGGAGAGAGAGGCTGTCAGAACTGCTCGAAGTCTGCTCAGCCGATGTTGCCGACGAGGGAGACCTCGCCGACGAACTTTCTGACGATGTAATTCCGAGATACGAATCGGGCGCCGGTGGGGATGAGGATGTGGCCGATGGACCACTTGGCAAATCGGGTATTCCATGAAGATGACGGCCCCCCTGCCGCCTAGGCGACGACAGGGGGGGCTGCCTGCTGAGGTAGTGGACCCAAGAGCTTGTCTGCTGTCTCCAAGAGCGACGTGGCCGACGAGGCCGAAGACCCCTGTCCAACGTTGCCGCTCTCCTTCGCAGCCGAGCCCTCAGGTGCACCTCCACCAGCTCCATCATTAGATCCTGCAGCACCGCCTCCCCTTGACTCGGCGGCACCGCTCGTAGCTTCACCTTCGTTATTCTTGCGCTTCTTGCCGAGGCGGAGGACATGGTCCTTGTGCGCGCTCTTGAGCTCCTCGAACTTCTGGGAAGCCTGGCCGAAGAGGTCCTTAGCGGCGTTGGCGATCTGTTCGCGTAGCTGCTGCGACCTGGCTGCAAGCTCCTCTCGATCTGCGTCTTGAATATCATAGACGTCAGCGTCGACCCCGAAAGCACTCTCGACGCTGGAGAGATCGAGGAACTCTCCGTTGCCGCTGAGCAGCTCCTGCAGCGTGACCTGGGTCTTCTGCTGGGTCGGAGCTGGCGCACATACTTGGCTGGAGAGCTGCTCCACCAAGCCTTTGTACTTAGAGATCTCATCACGAAGCTCGATCCTGACCTTGGCAATTGATTTTTTTTGTCGTCGAGCCACATCTTCCACCGCTCATACTGCACGATGTCGGCGTTGAGCTTTTTCTCGAGCTGCTTGATGTGGCGGTCGACTGTGGACACCTGCGTCTGGAGAGGGATCGGCTCCCCAGCAGACCGACGTTGGTCGAGGCGCATTTGGTAAGCCGTAGCCACCGACTGATTGCCCATCTTCTTGTTGAGCGCGATGGGTTGCTGGATCTCGCCGTCCGAAAGAGCGTCCTGGTTCCCGATGGTGGGCGCTGGTGGAGGGCCGCGCCCTTGAAGCTCGACGGGCGCAGGGTCTCCAGCTCTTCCACCTTGCGGACGCTCCCAGGCGGTCCACTGATCTCCAGCATCACCAGAAGGGATCGTGGCGTCGCAATCTTTCTTCTTGCCACCACGCTGCTTGCAATGCCAGAATCTCCCCAAGTTCTTGGCGCATCCGCAGCGCCCACACTTCCAAGGAGCACCAGCATCGCTACGATGATCGAACCAGCCCGCCCAGTCGCCGCCCTTGCGACGCGGCGGAGCCATGGCGAAAGAAAGAGACTGGTTGTGATTGCCTCTGGTTTGGCGGTCCCCCTCGGGAGACGTGACCTCAAGCACCACGGGGCGGTGCAGAGGCAGGCTCAAAGAAAGCTTGAGCCCCAATTGCTTGAGATGGTTTTCCGATCGGCCCTGGGGCGTCGGAGAATGTCTGGCAGTCGGTGGTTCCTGGATTCCTGGAGCGTACTTGCCAAACTCGTCAGCTAGGACTAGGTGCGGCTCGGAGTGCAGTAGCGTTCCGCGTGATGTGCCTCTCCAGACTGTTATTTCGTCTCCAACTTTATCCTCCTGGCCCCACGCTACTCCATATTTATCGTGAAGCTGTCATGCGTCTTACATGTGGCCCCCGTAACGCCATATCGTATAACATCGCGATTCATCTAACGGATCTCGGCTTCCGTACTGAGTTCGTCGACCTTACGGCTGTCTCCAGGGCAACGCATGCTAGATATATGCTGGAATCTCGATTTCTCTTCGGGGTCTTGGAATCGCTGGAAGACGCCAGAACGGATCTGGAACATATTCCGTATCGTTGGCACATGGGTTGGAATAGTACGCCTTTCTTAGGTTTTGCTCGCCGTATGCGTTCCTGGTGTCTCGGACTCTCCATCCAGCTTAACGCCTCCTCCCCTCGGCTTCAGCAGAAACTCTACCTCGAGTTCCGTGCCATTCGAGATGGCGAACCAGTCTCAAGCACGATGTTGAGGAGAGTTCCGAAACTATACCCAGCAGCCACTGCCTCGCACATTTCATGCCTGTGTAAGGCGACCAGAGTGGTATGCGAGACCACCTCCATGTACCTGGGGATGGCGCCGCTACGTATGCTGACTGGCTCTATTTGCACATCTGCCCGCTTTCACTCCGCCCCGATGGGATGTGTGTTTGGGTGCAATACTCCTGACATGCCCGATTCGGACTCGATCCACCACTATCGCCAGTGCCCCAAACTCGAGACCCTGATTCGGAAATGGTTGCATGACAAGATATGTGTGCATTCGGACCCCGTGAGGTTTCCCTGGTTCCCCTCCTGTATGCTTTTGTTCTCTGTATCTCAGTCAGCCCTTTTAAATCGCGCTGCTTGCATCGACACCTTTCTTGCCACTTTAAATGCCCGTCGCCTCGCCCGCCAAGCCAGCCGTCAGAGATCTTTGAAGCTCGGCTCCGAGTGACGGCAAGGAGACACCCACGTCTTGCCGCACTGTGGGGTTCGAGCGTCTTCAGCTCCAGATGGTTGGCCCGAGCTCGCCCCCCTCGTCAGGAAGCGCTGCCCGTCCGCGTGCCTGGCACGCCTCGCGGCAGATGGGTGCTTCCACCTGCAGGGGACTAGACCCAAGGCTACCTTGGAGAGTGAACTGCTCGTCCTGCGGGGCGACCGCCTTGGTCCCTTCGCCTCGTGAAGGAAAGAGAACCCTAGAGGCTTCTTCGTTAAAAAATAAGAGGGACCAAAGATGACCCATGATAGCTACAAGCCAGCCCAAGAGAGCCCCAAAAGGCACCCACGGGGGCAAGAGGCGCCCCCCCGGCGGCCCAACAGGCCTCCAAGGCAGCCCAAGAGGGCCCAAGAACGCCGGCCTCAAGAGGGACCCCAAAAGGGGAACACGAACCGATATTTCGAGCTTTCCGCCCCTCGAGGCCCCCAAGAGGGCCCCAAGCGGCTCCCCAGAGGCCTCCAAGAGGCCCCCAAAAGGCCCCGATCCCAGGAAGCCCTAGGAGAGGCTCCCCAAAGCCGCCTGGCGACACTCCTGCCGACCCTCGACGCCGTTCCATTACCGAGTGCCAGTTGCATCCCATGTCCCCCTCGCCCGCTTCTTTTGCGCGTCTTCGTCGTCGTCAGTGGTGAGGCCACCTGGAGGGCGTGATGAGCGTCTGGCGGTGATGTTCCAGCGATCTGGTGCATTTTTGGGGCTGTCCTGGAAGTCTCTGTGGCGTCTTTGGGGCCTCTTGGGCAGTGTGGCGCCCTGGAGGGGGCCTCTGAAACCGTCTTGGGGCGAGCTCTGGTCCTTCTGGGGCTGTTGTGGAGCGTCCGCAGGCCGAAAAGGCAGAATCCAACAGAAACAACCCCAAACCAACCGGAATCCAATTAGTTTTGTGCCATCAGGTTTTTTTGGGGGGCGGCGTCGTGGAACCCTCTTGGAGCGTCTGGGGGGTGTTCTGGGCCGTCGGGAACCTTGCGTGCAGCGCCTTTGGAGCCATTTGTTAACTGCAGGTTTAGAACGAGTTGCGCCTTGTGCCTACGCATCCAGGTAGGCGCGCCAGGTGAGAGGCACGAGGCCCTGTAGGTCAACCCGTGTTTCGCGGCACGGTGGCGTGTATAGCGGCTGGGCCTTGCAGCTGTTGCCTTCAGATCAGGTCGGATTCCCTGCCGCGGAGAGCTACGCTGCAGAGTTGGGCCCCTATCGCCTTACAATTGTATGGAGGGACGGGGGGTGGGCTTGGCAGGGCGATCCGTCGGATGATTCGGATGGTGGTGGTGGGGGGGTGGTAGACGGCACTCATGCGAGCGCTCGGTTGCTTCTTTGGTAACCCGTCGTGGACCGAGCACCTTGATAGTTTGGCACGATGCGGGGTGCTCGCCGTCCTGCTTGGATCCGTGCTGCAGGTACTGCTCCGAAGCGGCCCAGGAAGGGCCTTCCTGCAGCGCCCCTTCGAGACCACCTCGGGCCCTCCACCGCGGCGTCGGAGCGCCCCCGGAGGGCTTCTACAGCGGCGAGAGTGAAGTCGCGCGAGAGAGCGCGCGCGTGACTTGCCCATCGCTGCTCTCGAGGGCCCTCTTCGGGAGCTGTTCCGAGATCCGCTTAGGGCCCTCTGGAGCCCTCTTCGGGAGCAGTTCCGAGATCCTCTCATGGCCCTTCCGCGCGGCCTTGGAGGCCGAGGGCTCCCCAAGGGCCCCAATCGTGCAGCAGTGCGAGTTAAGTCATGCGAGAGAGCGCTCGCGTGACGATGACGACGATGATGGTCATGAGCATGACGGTGATGCTGATGCTGATGCTGATGATGATGATGCTGATGGCGATGCTGATGATGATGCTGATGCTGATGCTGATGATGCTGCTGATGATAATGATGATGATGATGCTGATGATGATGATGATGAGGATGATGCTGATGAGGATGAGGATGATGCTGATGATGCTGATGATGATGGTGCTGCTGATGATGATGCTGATCATGATAATGGTGATGTCGATGGTGACAACCACGACGATGATGATGATGACGATGATGATGATGATGATGGTGCTGTTGATGGTGCTGTTGAGGGTGATGATGATGATTGTGATGATGATGATGATGATGCTGATGATGATGATGATGATGGTGATGATGGTGTTTATGATGGTGATGATGGTGATGGTGGTGATGATGATGATGGTGATGTTGATGGGGGTGGTGATGGTGGTGATGATGATGCCTACGACGATGATTATTTTTACTATGATGACTCTGCTTGTGTTGATGATGCTAACGACGGCGCTGCTCACAGTGAGGATCCTTCTGTTGATCACAATGATGATGGTGATGATGATGCTGATTCTGATGCTGCTGCTGATGATGGTGATGTTGATGATGCTGATGACGATGCTGATGATGATGATGATGAGGATGATGAAGATGATGATGGTAAGGATGATGATGGTGATAATAATGTTGGTGGTGGTGCAGATGTTGTTTGCGACGATGCTGTTTGAGACGATGACGATGACGATGATGCTGATGATGATGATGATGATGATGGTGATGATGATGATGATGATGATGATGATGATGATGAGGATGAACATATCGATGTTCGGAATGGCGTCTGTGACGATGGTGACGATCATGAGCTTGACAGTGATAATTCGTTTGACTCCTTCTGCTCGTCGGTTGGGTGACCGCAGTCGCAGTTCATACGCTAGAACTTGAGCGCGCGCGAAGCGCGCGCGATGGTTCTAGTATATATATATATATATATAACATTTTCCTTCACTTTCATACATATACAGATCCCAATCTACTTAAGGTGCCTTCCTATTTCGAGAGTCTGACAGTGTTCCCTCTTTCCACCTCTTCAGAGGGTGGGCGGTTCATGTTTCTACCAGCTTCTTTCGACCGACGGGTACACGCCAACACGGTCGGCGGATACGTCACCAGCGACGAAGGCATGCGTCTCCATGCCCAGCAAGGCACCGAACATGGCCCTCCCAGGACGGGGCAGGGGAAGGAGGAAGCCCCGCCCACCAGGGATCGAAACACTTGCATGGCGGCGCCTTTGTGAGGGAATTGCCTACAGTGAAAACCCATGCCAAGAAACGCCCTGCTTGCCTCCAGGGTGCCCTACGGCGCCTTGGGTTCTTGGGCTTCGATGGTTTTGTTATGGAAAGCGTGATGCTCCCACATCAAAAAGCGATGGACGTCCTGAGGCCTCAGGGGTGGGTTTCTCGTGGATGGTTTCCTGTGGTCGAGCTCCCACTGCAGGCCCCGGGCCACGGGTCTCCCTGAAAAGTTGGTGGGATTGGCAGCCGTGCTCGAGCACGCTCTTGTCCACGCTGGCCTGTGCTGCTTGGCGTGTGCGTCTGCTTGACAAGTCGTGCGATTGGATAAACTCTTTCGTCCGCTTTGTTTTGCGCACGCTGAGCACGAGTTCTGTTCGTTAGTGTTGCATGGACTAGTACGTCGCGTGTGGACCCGACATTCTGTGCCCAGAGCTTACAGCAACGTTTTGATCCACGCGCTAGTGAATGACCATCTCAAGTGCTTCGCCATCGGTGCAGCTCGATTCTGCCTGCGCGTGCAGTTCTGCCCAGCGTGCCGATAGGTCAGCCGATGATTTTGCAAGCCTGCACCGCGCACGCTGTGACCGCATTGTTTCAGCATCGTTTAACCGATCCTCATCACCACTGGACCATGGTATCTCAGCCCAACCAGCCCACCCCACCAGGTGGGGATAGGCTCCGCAAAACCCGAAGCTAACAGCACGCATCCCCATGTGGGTGGGTAAATCGGTCGGTGCGGCCAGGGCGATGCCAGTGGGGATGGGGATCGGTTAAACGATGCTCATTGTTTCTTCGCCCACTTGCGCAACTTTTCGACGGCGAGCCTGGGGGTGAGTGAGAAGGGTTGGGTCTTCTCAATAGGTTCGGAAGGCCCTGGGCCTTCTGTGAAGTTCTCTAAGCCTTCGCCGAATACGCAACAATTTTTCAGAAGGCGCGAGAGTTTCGGAGAAGTCCCGCCGCCTTCTCCTCCTCACTTCTCCTCCTCGCTCGCCGCCGAAGTGGGGACGGGGACTGGTTAAACGATGCTCATTGGTTCTTCGCCCACTTGCGCAATTTTTGCAGATTTTTTGAGCTTTCGCCTTCTTCCGGGCTGCCACCGATCCAGCGCTGCTCCGCGGCGATGGCGCTGCCGGCGGATGACGTGGGGAGGGTACGCACCTGTGGAGAATTGTCACCTGATGTGCTGAGGAGAAGGAAGATGATAGATGATGCTGCTGATGAAGATGCTGCTGCTGCTCATGATGATGAGGATGAGGAGGAGGCGAACGGACCAGCTAGGTGCCCTCGCGCCATATCTGACATCCTACCTCTCCCACACATCTTTCCTGTTGTGCTAATTTTCCCCTATCCGCCCACGGGTGTCGTAGCGGACCTGGACTCTCCCAAAGGACCCCATCGTGTTGTGTGGCTACATTGGGGGAGGATGAGGAGGTGGCGGACGAGCAAGAGTATGAGCAGGGTGAGGAGAATGAGGATGAGGAAGGAAAACGAAAACGAGGAGGAACAGCGGCAGCAGAAGCAGGAGTGGAAGGAGCGGGAGGAGCAGGAGGACCAGTGGAAAGCGGATTAGGGGGAAGGTGCGGGGCGACAGTAACGAGGAAGGATTCGGATCCAGAGTTGTGGCCCGCGCTGGGGCGAGAGCACCATGTTGAAACACCGTAAACTTTCCGGCGGAAAGCGCCATATCAAATATCACCTTTTGGAGTCCTATAGGCAGATCAAACTATGCGGGAGAAAGCTGCCCCGCTTGGATAGGATCCTGGGAGAGCGAGGACCAGTGCTCAATTCGGGTAATTCTGGAGCAGGCCGAGAGATAGGAGGAACACGAAGATACACAGGATGTATGTATGATGGATGGATGGACGGATGGCTAGAATGAGGATGAGGACGCAGGTGATGATGATGCTGCAGATGATGATGATGATGATGATGATGATGATGATGATGATGATGATGATGATGATGATGATGATGATGATGATGATAATGATGCTGATGATGATGATGATGGTGATGCTGATGACGACGATGATGGTGATGAGGGTGGTGGTGGTGGTGGTGATGACGATGATGACGATGATGGTGCGGATGTTGATGTTGATGTTGATGATGCTGATGAAAAAGAAGTAGAGGAAGAGGAGAAGGAGGTGGATGTTGATGATCATACGCGATATGAGGAACACTAAAATGAGGGACACGATGATGATGCTGATGACGACGACGATGATGATGATGAAGATGAGGATGCTGATGATGCTGATGATGCTGATGATGCTGATTATGATGCTGCTGATGATGAGGATGCTGCTGATGCTGCTGATGCTGCTGATGATGACGTTTATGATGATGATGTGGCTGATGATGATGAAGATGCTGATGCTGTTGCTGATGATGATGATGATGATGATGATGATGATGATTATGATGATGCTAATGATGATGATGCGGATGATGTGGATGATGAAGACGAATATGATGATGATGATGATGATGATGATGATGATGATGATGATGATGCTGATGTTGATGATGATGATGATGATGATGCTGATGATGATGATGATGACGATGCTGCGGCTGATGATGATGCTGATACTGATGATGCTGATAATGCATATCATGCTGATGATGCTGCTGCTGCTGATGATGATGATGATGATGATGCTGATGGTGATGGTGATGGTGATGGTGGTGATGATGATGATGATTATGAGGAGGAGGAGGAGAAGGAGGAATACGAGGAATCAGAGTAGAGAGAAGAGGAGGAAGAGGAGGAGGACGAGGAGGAACGAGGAGAGAGGAGAGAAGGAAGGTAGGTGCGCTCGCGCTATACCTGACATCCTACCCCTCCAACCCATCTCTTCCCATTGCGCTGATTTTGTGACCTTTGCCATCTGCTGACGGGTGTCGCAGCTGGCGTGGGACCCCCTACGCTGACCCCATGGTGGCATGCGCAATTGGGAATCTGGAGCTGTGTACTTTGGAGGGGGGGTGGCGGCTGAGCAGGAAGAAGACAAGGATGCGGAAGGATGAGGGCGATGAGAAGCATCAGCAGCACGAGCAGGAACGGGGTTTGGAGGAACGCGGGGAGCAGGATGACTAGGGGAAGGCGGGGGAAGGGAAAGGCGCGGGGCGACAACGACGATGAGTAGCCCCGATGCAGAACAGTGGCCCGCGCTGGGGCGAACGTGTCATTCTGGACGACGGGAGCAAAGCGCCGATCTTACAAGGAGGCCACCGCTGCGGCAGGCACACCATTTTGAAACCCCACACGTTTCGATTTCAAACCATAGTGCATATCAATGTATGGCTTCCTTTGTGTCGACAACCAGTACACGGAGAAAGTGGGACACTTCCAGGACCCAGTCGTGGGAGAGAAGAAGTCGTATGTCGATTGAATTATTCTGGGAAGGAGGAGCAGGCAGAGGAGGAATATGGGAGAAGCGATGGTGATGATGACGACGATGATGATCATGATCACCAATATAGTGGTAAGTTTGACAAGGATGGTGGTCATGATGCTGGTTGTGGTGGTGGTGGTGACGGTGAGGTTGTTGTTGATGATGATTGTGATTGTGCTTGTGATGGTGAGGGTGGTGGTGGTGGTGGTGATGATGCTGCTGTTGATGCTGCTGATGCTGCTGATAATGATGATGATAGTGAGGGTGATGGGGATGGTGATGATGACGGTGATGATGATCATGCTGATGATGTGGAGAGTGACTGGTGTAGCGGTTTAGCTGGCATGTCTCTCGATGACCGTGCGGAGCGCTCGCAGGGTCTCCTCCGCCTCTCGGTCCTCCCTTCTTTGGGGAACAAGCAATGGCATTGGACCGAAGCGTCTTCGTATTTATGCCATTGTCTGGTCCCATTCTGCTGCCCCCCCTCCCCACTCTCCCCTCGCCCCTGCCTCCTTCCTCCTTCTCTTCTTCCCCTCTGCTGTGACCCGGGCTGTGGTTTGCAGAACGTTCCCACCTGTTTCTTCCTCGCCCCTCGCTCCCAGGTCCATTTCTTCCTTCCTTTTCCCTCAGGGGCAGGAGGACGAGGAGTGTTAGGACGAGGGCGGCGAACACGACGGCGGCGGCGACGACGATGACGTCGACGAGGGGGAGGACTACGACTCCGACTCCGACTCCGACGGCGACGACGGCGGCGGCGGCGACGGTCTGGAGTGGTGAAGGTCGTGCAGCTCCCTCCCGGACAGCCTGGCCGCATCGCAGGTCGCCGGGGGCCTCAATCTCGGCCGGTCGTCGTCGTCGTCGTCGTCGTCTTTGCCGTCGTCGTTGACGGCCTCGTCGTTGTCCTCGTCATCGTCGTTTTTCTTGGCGGCGGCGGCCTTGTCGTCGTCATCGTCGTCGTCGTTGTCGTTGTCGTCATCGTCGTCGTCGTCGTCGTTGGCTTCGTCGGTCTCATCGTCGGTCTCGTCATTGCAGTCGTCTGTCTCGGGCGGGGAGAGCAGGAAGGAGGAGGACGAGAGGGAAGAGGCGGAAGTATGTCAGACAGACATCGTGATCACTCTGATCGCAAAGTACAGGCCAGAAGTGCTGGACGATTTCCAGGGCATTTCGTTCGTAGATTTTGTCGACAAGTTCTACATGGCCTGCTTGGTCGAGCTGGCGAAACAGCACACTCCACGTCTACGGCGTGGACCATAGGATCGTGTACTTACTTTTGGATATGTCGAGGGCCATTTGTGTGAGCATATATCCACGTCTTTACAGATGTTTGGAATGGTGGGCCGAGAGTGCAGGTGAAATCAGCCTCTATACATTTTGATTGCGGACATCTCATCGGGCTTTGACTACGTCAGACCCCGTACTGTTCTGGAGGCCGTGCAGGTCTGGGGCGTTCCTCCACATCTTGCTTTATGCATGGATGCAGAGCTGGTGAGCCCGATGTGCGAGGTGTCTCTGGGGGACCTGTCCACTTCTGAACGTATCCCGTCCGACAAGGCCGTCCGGCCGTGCAGAATCGAGTCGCCATTGCTGTTCAACCTTGTCGTGCGGATGTTAAGCCGGAACTGCATCGTTGATTGGGAGGCTGCGGGCTTTGGAGTGGTCATCCCACGTGTAGGTTTATTCAACCATGCGGATAGGGCAGACAATGTGTTGTTCGTCGGGACGTCGGTGCACGACGTGACGACCATGATTGCGAGTCTGACCGGGAGATGGGTTTGAGTGGTTTCGGTTGGAATCCCAAGTCTTTGAAGCATCTTGCATACGGATGCGCGCTTGGGCCAACTGGATTGATTGTCCAAGAAAATGGACCCGACCATCATCATGTAGAGTGCGTTCCAGCAGTAGATGTCTTGGGGAACTTGTTGGCACTCGTTCTGATCATGCAGCGGCCACGAGGCACCGCTTGGCCAAGGCTTCGTCGGTTCTTTGGGCAAATTCGTTTCACCACCTTGGCATACATATTTACTTTCAGAAACGCATGACGGAGTTGTATTTTTGCAGAGTAGTGCCATTTGCAACGTATGGTTCGTCTGGGTGGTTTTTCTGTACGGATTTGTACGCATTATGCAACCCACGGGAGAATGATATGTTGAGGCGGATGCAACGGAGGGGCCAACGGGAGGATGAGGCATACTCTCCTAGGGTTCAGCGGGCGACTCGGAGAGCGCGGCAAGTTTACCACCAAGGTGGCAGGATGTTTCTGTGCACAATGTTCTTGGGCCAGCTTCATTGCGAGGTGGTCAGTTTGCATCAGGTTCATGGTCCCTCACAACTTTCCATGCAGGCCTTGCCTGCTTGTGCGGTCCGGAGAGATTCGGAGTGGTTGGGGATCGTGCAGGCAGTTGGTGAGATGGGACATCACAGCTCGAACTGTTGGAGACATTCCACATCGGGTGACCACATGCCTTCCATCCGTGAAACCTGCCATCCATCCGTGAAACCCTGACATTCTTTAAGACGTGGCGCTACGGCGGGAGAACCATAAACGAGGACCCACCGCCAATACGTGAACCTTTTGCATACGAATGTGCGTGGCGCTGAGGCGATAACCACATTCTGGACACGAGCCGCCTACAACCCTTTGAAGACTGTGCACGTTTTTAAGACGAGCGTTCGCGACGTTAAGGCGAGAGCAACATTTTGAAAACCACCCGCGCTCCATTCGTGAAACTGTTGCCAGCTATTCAGTTTGAGGGTCAGAAGTGGTGAGAAAGCCTCGAGCGAAACGCATGGCCAGCCCTTTCGACCGAACTCGAGGCGCGACAGGGAGGAATTACTTATAAGGAAGAGGAACGGAGGAGGAGGAGGAGGAGGAGGAGGAGGAGAAGGAATGGAGGAAGAAGATAACAATGAGGAGGCAGAGGCGGAGGAGGAGGAGGGGGAGGAGGAGGAAAAGGCGGAGGAGGAGGAGAAGAAGAAGGGGGAGGAGGAGGAGAAAGAATCTGATAATGAGGAGGGGGAGGAAAATGAAGAGGAGGAGGAAAAGGAGGAGAACGAGTATGATGAAAAGGAGCACTGTAAACCCAAGGATCATGAAGGGTGTTGCGATACAGCCTTCCTCCGCGCTTCCTTTTCATAGGCCCCAACAAGGGCTCATATCCATTGAGGGAAGCACCTCGTTGGGGGAGAATCGTGTGAAAACCCTGAAGTGTGCCAAAACAACACTCTCAGGATTTCAACGCCACGATTCCTATAATTGTTGCGTCTTGGCGATCCAGAGCCCTGCCAAAACACCATTACTTTGACTTCAACACCGCGAATTAACCTATCTGTCGCGCCCTGATAGTCTTGAACCGTTCCAAAACCCCGCTTCTTGAACGTTCGCCGTGGCAATCAGTGAAACCTTTGCAGATTGTCAGAACAAAGGTGCTCGGCGCCAAGACGAACACCACAGTTTGAGAAGGAATCGCCCCCCCACTCCGTGAAAAGCGAACTTTCCTTTGAGACAAGTGTGCGCGGCGCTAGTTCGAGAACCACATGTAAAAGAAACCGACGGGCCGTCAACCGGTAAACTCTTGCAATTTTTATACGACGAGTGTGCGCGGCGCTAGGGCGAGAGCTTCATTTTGAAAACGGCCCGACCTCAATCCGTGTATCTCTCGCCAGTTTTACAAACGAATGTGCGCGGCGCTATGGCGAGAACAACATCTTGAATACCACGCGCCTTCCATGTGTGAAACGGTTGCCAGTCTCTAAGTTTCAGGCTCGCAGGTGGCAGGGAAACCTGAGGCGAAACGCCCCCCCGCCTTTCCGACTGGCCTCGGGGTGGATCAAGAACATTGTTGCCAAGGAAAAGGGATGGCGGATAATAGGGATAATGAGGACGAGGAGGTGGAGGAGGAGGAGGAGGAGGAGCAAACTGACGAGGAGGAGGCGGAAAAGGAGGAAGGGGAGGAGGAAAAGGAGGAGGAGAAGGAGGAAAATGAGGAGGATGGAGAGGGGGACGGGGAGGGGGAGGGGGAGGACGAGGAGGAGGAGGACGAGGAGGAGGAGGAGGATGAGGAGGAGGAGGAGGAGGAAGAGGAGCAGGAGGAGGATAACCAGTCCAAACCCAAGACGCATGGACGATGTAGGAATACAGCTCCGTCCAAGCTCTTTCTTCATATGCCCCCACGAAGGTTCATGTCCATCGATGGATTGGCCCCGTTGGGGGACAACCGTGTGAAAATCCTGGAGCGCGCCAAAAGACCATTCTCAGGATCCCAACGCCACGAATTGACATGAGTGTCGCGTCTCGGCGTTCCTGTGTCGTGCCAGAACATTATCCCTGGCAGGTCACCTCGAAACAGCGTAACAGTTGTGCCTTGGCAATCCTGAGTCGCTCCAAAACAGCATCTCTGGTAGGTTAACCATGGGAACTCGCAGAACTCTTGCAAATGCCCGAGGCGAATTTGCGCGGCGCTAAGGCGGGAGTCGCATTTTGAAACAGAGCCGTCCTCAATCCGCGCAGGTCTTGCAAACATTTGCTTCGAATAGTCGCAGCGTTAGGGCGAGAGCTATATTTTAAAAGCGGCCCTTCCTCAATCCGTGAAGCTCCTGGTAGTTTTTAAAGACGAGTGTGCGCCGCGTTCAGGCGAGTGCCACATTCTGTGAAATGGTGGCAAATTTCCAAGATTCAGGATCATGAGTGGTAGGGCGAAACGCCCGGCCCGTCCGGCCAGCCTCGGGGTGCGACAGGGAGGAAGCGGATGGTGATGATGATGAAGATGATGGAGATGATGATGCTGATGATGATGATGGTGATGATGATGCTGGTGCTCATGATAATGCGGATGATGCTGATGACGATGATGATGATGAGGCTGATGATAATGATGATTGTGGTGATGATGGTGATGGAGATGCTGATGATGATGATGACGATGCTGATGACGATGATGCTGATGATGCTGATCATGATCATGGTAATGATGATGATGATGATGATGATGATGATGATGATGATGCTGATGATGCTTCCGATGATGCTGATGATGCTGCTGATGATGATGATGCTGATGCTGCTGCTGATGATGATGATCATGATGCTGAGGCTGATGATGATGATGATGATAGTGAGGATGATATGAAGCTGATGATGATGATGATTTTTGATGATGGGGATGCTGATGATGATGACGATGATGGTGGTGGTGGTGGTGGTTATGGTGAGGATGATGAGGATGTTCTTATGAATCGGATGATGAGGATGATGATGCTGCCGATGGTGATGCTGATGCTGCTGCAGATGCTGATGATGATAATGCTGATGATGCTGCTGATGTCGCTGCTGATGATGATGGTGATGATGATGATGCTGATGGAGATGATGCCGCTGATGATGATGGAGATTATGATTATGCTGATGATGTTGTTGATGCTGCTGCTGCTGGTGATGATGATGTTGCTGATGGTGGTGATGATGATGATGATGATGATGATGATGCAGATACTGCTTCTGATGAAGATATTGATGATGATGCTGATTCTGATGGTGATGATGCTGATACTCATGATGGCGATGATGCCGCTGATGATCATGCCGATGATGCTGATTATGTTGATTCTGATGATTATGCTGATGCTGATGCTGGTGATTATGCGGATGATGATTATGATGCCGATGCTGCTGATGATGCAGATGACGGTGAGGATGATGCTTTTGAGGTTGTTGATGACGCTGACGATGCTGCTGATGAGGATGATGCTGCTGCTGCTGCTGATGATGATGATGATGATGATGAGGATGAGGATGAGGATGATGATGATGATGATGATGATGATGATACTGATGATGATGATGATGATGATGATGATGATGATGATGATGATGATGATGATGATGATGATGATGATGATGATGATGATGATGATGCTGATGCTGATGCTGATGCTGATGCTGATGATGATGCTGATGATTATGATGCTGAAACTGATGATGAGAATGAGAAGGATGAGGATGATGAGGAGGATGATGAGGAGGAGAAGAATACTGAGGAGGATACTGAAGAGAATGAGAAACAGGAGGAGAATACGGAGGAGGAGGAGGAGGAGTAGGAGGAGGAGGAGGAGGAGGAGGAGGAGGAGGAGGAGGAGGAGGAGGAGGAGGAGGAGGAGTAGGGGGAGGAGGAGGAGGGCGAGGAACAAGAGGAGGAGGAGGAGGAGGAGGAGGAGGAGGAGGAGGAGGAGGAGGAGGAGGAGGAGGAGATGGAGGAGGAGGAGGAGGAGGAGGAGGAGGAGGACAAGTGGAAACCCAAGAGCCATCACCGATGTTGGAATGAACCCTCCTTTCAAGCTCCCTTTTCATAGGCCCCTGTAACTGTTCATTTCCATTGAGGAGTCCTGAAGCGTGCCAAACAGTGTTCTCGGGATTTCAACGTCATGATCAACCTGTTTGCTGCGTCTTGACGAACCAGAATCGTGCCAGAACGCCATTGTTGGGACTTCAACACAGCGAATCAACATAACTGCTGCGCACGCATAATCCGACATCCTTCCAAAACACCTATTCTGGTACGTTGATCATGGGAATCCGTGGATCCCTTGCAACTTTTTTCTATTGATGTGCGCAGCGCTATGGGGAGAGGCATATTGTGAAACGGATCCGCCCTCAATCCGCGAAGCCCTTTCAATTTTCTAAAACGAATGTGCGCGGCGCTAAGGCGAGAGCCACATTTTGAGAACGACCCGTCACCCAATCCGTGAAACTTTTGCAATTTTGCAAGACGAATGTGCGCGGCGCTAAGGCGAGAGCTACAGTTTGAAAACCACGCGCCCTCAATGCGTGCAGCTCTTGCATTTTTTAAATATAAAGCGCGCGGCGATAAGGCGAGAGACACATTTTGATAACGACATGTAACACGAGGCGGAGGAGGAGGAGGAGGAGGAGGAGGACGGGGAGGAGGAGGAGGAGGAGGAGGACGAGGAGGAGAAGGAGGAAGAGGATGATGTGGAGGAGGAGGAGGACGAGGACAAGGAGGAGGCGGGGGCGACAGAGGCGGAAGCGGAGGTCAATGAGGAGGAACATGGTGAGGAGGAGAAGAAGAAGGAGACGAAGGAGGAGGAGGAGGAGGGAGGAGGAAGATGATGAGGAGGAGGAGCAGGATGAAGAGGAGGAGGAGGACGTGGAGGAGGAAGGGGAGGAGGAAGAAGAGTAGGAGGGGGAGGAAGAGGATGAGGATGCGGAGGCCGAAGAAGAGGAGGCTGAGGAGGAAGAGGAAGAGGAGGCGGAGGAGGAGGACGAGGAGGAGGAGGAGGATGAGGAGCAGGAGGGGGTGGAGGAGGAACTGGAGGAATAGGAGGAGGAGGAGGACGAGGAGGATGAGGTGGAGCAGGAGGGGGAGGATGAGGAATATAAGCAGGAGGAGGGGGAGGTGGAGGAGGAGGGTGATGATGAGGAGGATGAGGAGGAGGGGGGGGGGAGGAAACGCAGGAGTAGGAGGAGGAGGAGGAGGAGGTGGAAGAGAAGGAGGAGGAAGAGGAGGCGGAGGAGGAAAAACAACGAGAGACAACCACGCTCGTAATACGATTACTAGCACTAATAATGCCAATACTCATGCGATGGATATTTACAATTGTACGAACAATAATGCGACCCATAACGCGCATAGGCATACGACTGTTCATTTTGCTGATAATAGTATGAATACTAAGAAAACTACTTCGAAGCATACTAGTAGCCTTAATACTAGGCGTGGTATCCTTACGGCGAATAACTTCAATACGAAGACGAACCAACCTACCAATCATACTATTCACAATGCTAGTCATACGAACAATTTGGCCATTTATGATGCGAGTCATACTAATACTACTACTACAACTACTACTACACCTGGTAAGTTTTGATAGTACAACGATACAAGAACTACTACTGCGAAGTACACGCATACCAATGCTCACAGTGATCATACTAACACTAAGAAGAAGCATGTCAGGAATACTCAGCATACCACCACTATTGAAACAACTGCTGATGAGGATAGTGTTAGCAGTCATAAACTATGATAATGCATATCATTATGACTACGAGTAGTAGAGTCTATATCACTAGCACCAGTAGTACGAACACTACTACTTCTCCTACACTGGAGAAGTTCAATAAGGCGACTTATAATCCTATTATGAACCACACGGATACGACGACTAGTAATAGTGCTAGTCATACGCAACAGTACTTTTGCTACTACTGCCTTTACCAAGCGTGCTGAACACAGTCATATGAGTAGTACTAATAATACTGCGAATGAATAGGTATGAAAAAGCGTACTACGAACAACACCGAATACATAATCAGGCGAAGGAGCCAACCTTACGCAGTTGTGAGTACCGCAATTGTGAATATATTCTTCGGTGGCGCTCCCTATGGGGTCACGAACCGTATGAGGGGTGCGCCGAATTGTGTGATAGGGTACACAACACGAACGGAAACCATAGGTCTGAGAATCAAAGCTTGAGCGCGGGCGAGTCTAAGCGCGAGTGAGTCTGATTCTGAATGAATATACGTGCGATTAATTCAAGTTGCATGACTGCGAGTATGGAACCGCCTAATGTAAATGCATACGACTGTGAATGGCTTGGGACTGCCTGACTCTGAGAACTCGTGACACTGAGCGTGGCCTCCGCAAGGAGTTTTCCTGGGACCCCCAACGGCAGCGCCCGCGCGCCGCGACGCCCATGTCGGCATGCCCCACACGAGGATCGCACGCTTCCTCCCCTTCTTTTCCTTCCTCTTTGCCCGCGCACTCCAAAGGTCAAGGCTGCGGGCGCCGCGCTACGCGCAGGTCGGACGTCGACGACGGACGACGCCGACGACGAAATCGGCCCTAGGGAAGCTGTCGGGACCACCAGTTTCCCATGGGGCCACGAAACGTGTGAGGGGTGTGCCGAATTGGGTGTTCGGGACGCGTGCGGGCGGCGGCACTGGGGCCTTCGGTGCAGCTCCCTATGGGGCCACGAATCGTGTGAGGGGTGTGCCGAATTAGATGTGCGGGACGCATGCGGCCTGCGGCACTGGGGGCTTCGGTGGCCGAGTGGGTATGCAGAGCGCGTGCGGCCGGCGGCGCTGGTGCCTTCGGTGGAGCTCCCTATGGGGCCACGAAACGTGTGAGGGGTGTGCCGAATTGGGTGTGCCGGACGCGTGCGGCCGGCGGCACTGGTGCCTTCGGAGTTCCTATGGGGCCACGAAGCGTGTGAGGGGTGTGCCGAATTGGATGTGCGGGACGCATGCGGCCTGCGGCACTGGGGCCTTCGGTGGAGCTCCCTATATGGGGCCAGGAACCGTGTGAGGGGTGTGCCGAATTGTGTGTGCGGGACGCATGCGGCCGGCGGCACGGGGGCCTTCGGTGGAGCTCCCTCTGGGGCCACGAAGTGTGTGAGGCGTGTGCCGAATTGGGTGTGTGGGACGCATGCGGCCGGCGGCACTGGTGCCTTCGGTGCAGCTCCCTATGGGGCCACGAGACGTGTGAGGAGTGTGCCGACATGGGTGTGCGGGACGCATGCCGACGGCAGCACTGGGGCCTTCGTTGGAGCTCCCTATGGGGCCACGAAGCGTGTGAGGGGTGTGCCGAATTGGGTGTGCGGGACGCATGTGGCGGGCAGCACTGGCGTTTTCGGTGGAGTTCCTTATGGGGCCACGAAGCGTGTAATGGGTGATGGTGGTGATGACGGCGATGATGATGACGATGATGGTGATGATGACGGGTGGGAGGACGAGGGAGGGTGGGAAGGAGGAGGAGGGAGGACGCGGGCCGCTGTCTCTTCGAAACGAAAACCCAACACCACAAATTTGTTGGGAATGAGTACCACTCAGATTACTAATGCTAATATTAATAGTGAAACCAACCAACACACATAATAATAATACTAATAATAATCATAATAATAATAATCAGAAGCGCAGTCATGATCATACGATCAATAATACTGATACTTGTAATATAGAAACGCAAGAAAGAAATTATTTCAAAGAAGGACTACGCATCATATTAGTACGAATGCTCTTAAGAATACACCGGCCAATGCGAAAATTATGATTATTGAGAGAAACAGAGGAATGATACCAGTCCTGCGAAGAAAAGTAATACATATAGAATTGCGAGGGTTAATCCGAATCACACCATTCCATAGTTCAGTACGGAGAAGACAGATACGAACAATCGTAATAACATTAACAGGAGGAGGAGGGGGAGGAGGAGGAGGAGGAGGAGGATGAGGAGGAGGAGGAGGAGGAGGAGGAAGCGGATATTGATGTTGATGATGCTGATGATGCTGATGCTGATGCTGATGCTGATGATGATGATGCTGATGATGATGAGGAGGAGGAGTAGGAGGATGAGGAAGAAAAAGGAGAAGAAACATACGCATAACAATAACAATACTTAAACTAATAAGAGTAATAAGACCATTTATCAAAATCATAATATTAGTAAGAAGAAGAATAATTGTAATACTACCCAGGGACTTACCCAACCCTCTGGCAACAGGTGGCATTATCAATTGGCGCTTTCAAAATAGCTGAACATCCGCTGGACGTCCAAGAGGCCCACGAAAGCGACGACCATTGCATTCTTGGCAATCGCCGCGCTTGAGGGTCAAGCGCGGCGATTGCCGACAAATCCCATCGGCTTCAACTTTCGGGAATCCCTGGCAAATCCCGATAGTCGGTACTCTTCGCTAGAGTGGCTGTCTTGGGCCGTCTTGGGGCCTCGTGGGCAGTCTTCGGGCCCTCTGGGAAGCCTCTTGGGCCGTCTTGGGGCAGTATTGGGTGCCTCTTGAGCCGCCCTGTAGCTCCGGAAAGCCGAAAAGACGAAAAGGCCAACATCCTTCAAAAACCATCGTAAAATTAGAGGTTTTGGCCTCTCGGGGCCCTCCCATGAAGCCTTGTGGAGGTTTCTTGGAGCGTCTTGGAAGCCTCTTGGGCCGTCTGGGGCCCACCTTGAACGTCCTGGAGCGATCGTTCGGCGACTCAGGAGCCCACGAAAGTGCCGACAATTGCGCAGTTCGCAGCTCCCCCCGCAGGGAGCCGCGAGGTCCCGACGCGATCCGCGTGTAACCCCACTCCGCTGGGCCTCCCAGGAACCCACGAAAGTGCCGGCAGTTGCGCAGTTGGCAGTCCCCCCCGCAGAGAGCCGCGAGGTCCCGACGCGATCCGCGTGTAACCCCACTCCGCTGGGCCTCCCAAGACCCACGAAAGAGCAGACAGTTGCGCAGTTGGCAGCTCCCCCCGCATGGAGCCGCGAGGTCCCGAAGCGATCCGCGTGTAACCCGACTCCGCTGGGCCTCCCAGGAGCGCACGAAAGTGCCGACAGTTGCGCAGTTGGCAGCTCCCCCCGCAGGGAGCCGCGAGGTCCCGACACAATCCGCGTGTAACCCCACTCCGCTGGGCCTCCCAGGAGCCCGCGAAAGAGCCGACAGTTGCGCAGTTGGCAGCTCCCCCCGCAGGGAGCCGCGAGGTCTGGAGGTGATCTGCGTGTACCCCAACTCCGCTGGGCCTCCCAGGAGCCCACGAAAGTGCCGACAGTTGCGCAGTTGGCAGCTCACCCCGCAGGGAGCCGCGAGGCCCCGACGCGATCCGCGTGACCCCAACTCCGCTGGGTATCCCAGGAGCCCACGAAAGTGGCGACAGTTGCGCAGTTGGCAGCTCCCCCCGCAGGGGGCCGCGAGGTCCCGACGCTGGGCCTCCCAGGAGCCCGCGAAAGTGCCGACAGTTGCGCAGTTGGCAGCTCCCCCCGCAGGGAGCCGCGAGGTCCCGACGCGATCCGCGTGTACCCCAACTCCGCTGGGCCTCCCAGGAGCCCACGAAAGTGCCAACAGTTGCGCAGTTGGCAGCTCCCCCCGCAGGGAGCCGCGATGTCCCGACGCGATCCGCGTGTACCCGCATTCCGCTGGGCCTCCCAGGAGCCCGCGCAAGTGCCGACAGTTGCGCAGTTGGCAGCCCCCCCCGCAGGGAGCCGCGGGGTCCCGACGCGATCCGCGTGTACCCCCACTCCGCTGGGCCTCCCAGGAGCCCACGAAAGTGCCGACAGTTGCGCAGTTGGCAGCTCCCCCCGCAGGGGGCCGCGAGGTCCCGACGCGATCCGCGTGTACCCCAACTCCGCTGGGCCTCCCAGGAGCGCACGAAAGTGCCGGCAGTTGCGCAGTTGGCAGCTCCCCCCGCAAGGAGCCGCGAGGTCCCGACGCGATCCGCGTGTACCCCAACTCCGCGGGGCCTCCCAGGAGCCCACGAAAGTGCCGACAATTGCGCAGTTCGCAGCTCCCCCCGCAGGGGGCCGCGAGGTCCCGACGCGATCTGCGTGTGCCCCAACTCCGCTGGGCCTCCCAGGAGCCCACGAAAGTGGCGACAGTTGCGCAGATCGCAACCCCCCAGGCGCCGCGAGGTCCCGAGGTGATCTGCGTGTGCCCCAACCCCGCTGGGCCTCCCAGGAGCCCACGAAAGTGGCGACAGAGGCGCAGTTCGCACCCCCCCAGGCGCAGCGAGGTCCCGAGGTGATCTGCGTGTACCCCAACTCCACTGGGCCTCCCAGGGGCCCACGAAAGTGGCGACAGTTGCGCAGTTCGCAGCTCCCCCCGCAGGGGGCCGCGAGGTCCCGACGCGATCCGCGTGTAATCCCACTCCGCTGGGCCTCCCAGGAGCCCACGAAAGTGCCAACAGTTGCGCAGTTGGCAGCTCCCCCCGCAGGGGGCCGCGAGGTCCCCAGGTGATCTGCGTGTACCCCAACTCCGCTGGGCCTCCCAGGAGCCCACGACAGTGGCGACAGTTGCGCAGATCGCAACCCCCCAGGCGCCGCGAGGTCCCGAGGTGAGCTGCGTGTACCCCAACTCCGCTGGGCCTCCCAGGAGCCCACGAAAGTGGCGACAGTTGCGCAGATCGCAACCCCCCAGTGTGGAGACTCTCTTGTTTTATCGGTATAGGTTTAGCATAATGTTCTTTCCCGTGAAGCCCAACATTCCAGCTCGCGGGGGCCAGGATTGTTCGTGCGTGTTTCATGGAAGGATGTGCTGTGGTTGCCGCTTTCTGGCTCAAGGCCAAACTGCATCTGCTTATCCTGCTGCTGCCGCAGTTGGTAGCAGAGCAGTGTTCGGCGCGCCGCCGCCACCTGTCGGAGGCGCGGCGAGCTCGAGCCCACAGGTCACAGAGCAGCTGAAGCAGCTGATCCAGCAGGCCGTGAAGGACGCAGTGAAGAACCTCGGCCCAGGGCTCAGCAACAGCGCCGCCGGCGCAGTCGACGACTACGGCGGCGCCAAGAGCGGCCGTCAGGAGAGCTCAAGGGGCCAGGATCCCTGGAGCGACGGCCGCGATCCATGGAAGAGTGGACAGCCGGACCCTGACGAGAAAAAGTGGGGCCCCGGGGGCCGACAGCAGCAGGGCGCCGAGCGAGACGGCGTCAGGGACTCCGACTGGAAGGGCGACGACAAGGGCGGCTGGAGGAACCACAACTGGAACGAGGGCGGCTGGCCAAAAGGCGACTACTCAGACCCGCCTACCTGGCCGGGATGGGGCCACTACCGCCTGTGGAAAAAGGCGATCCAGCGGTGGAACCGCAACACTGACGTGCAGCTGTGGAGGCGGTCGGAGCGCTTCTTGAAGCTGTTCGATTGGACGATGCAGGCGAAGTTCGAGGACATTAGCGAGAACGTGCTGTGCGGGCCCCGCTGGCTGGACACTCTCCTCGAGAGAATGGACTTCATGAGCGGCCAGCGAGAGGGCGACGACATCCGCCGAGCAGGTCGCAGGGCACTGTTCGAGTGCACGAAGGGCTCGAAGGAGAGCCTCGCGCAGTTCGTGGCGAGGCGCGATCAGCAGATGACCGACGCCGAGAGCCACGACATATGGATGTCAGACAAGATGAAGGGTCGCATGCTCGAGGAGGGTGCAGGACTGAGCGCGCAAGGTCAACGGAACCTGCGCGCCCTCACCAAGGGTAGCCTGGACTACAGGGACGTGGCCTGGGCTCTCAGGCAGCTCGACTACGGCAGCGGCGACAAGCTGCTGCCTGGCAGCAGTGCCTCGCACCCAGTCTTGGCCGCAGAAGACGGCGAGGGCGGGCGGGGCCGCAGCTCTCTCCCTCTTCCTCATCCGTCCTCCCAGGCTTACCAGGTCTCGGGCTCCGGGACCGCTCGACAGGACGAAGAATCGTACTACGACGGGTCGGGAGAGGACCCAGACGAAGACGAGGATCTATCCGAGACAGACCTCATGGCCATTTTGGCGGAGATTGAGGACCTGGATCTCGACGAGGACGATGCCACCGAGGCCTTCGTGCAGATGACAGGCAAGGTGCAGCGCACGTCCTGGAAGCAGAACAAGGACCTGAAGCGCGCGGCGAAGCAGGACCGCGAGTTCTACGGTGCACGACCTCGCCGGGGTGACGACGACGGACGTCGTGGTGGTGGTGGTCGAGGCGGCGCAGGCGGCCGAGGCCGCGCGCGCGGCCGAGGCCGAGGAGACAGGCCGAAGGATACCGGCGCCACGAGTCAGAGGATCCTCAGGCTCATGAAGGTCACCCGCTGCAAGAATTGCAACGAGAAGGGCCACTGGTCACGGGAGTGTCCTCAGCCGCGGAAGGAGGACAGCGGCAAGGGACCTGATCGGTCAAAGCGAGGCCTGGCCAGGTTCGACGGCCGCAGAAATCCGATCATGAACAACGACGAGCTCGAGAAGCTGAAGGGCACCCGGAAGGAGGCGCAGGCCATCGATGTCTACCTCGACGCCTCTGTGACGCAGGGCCTCGTGGACCCAGGGGCCGGCAGTGACATAGTGGGACTGCCATCGCTGAACCGAGAGGCCGAGGCGCTGGCTCGTCACGGTCTTCGCTACGCAGTAGTGCCAGGAGAGTTCAAGGCGCCCAAGAAGGCGCACGGCATCGGGGGCGAGGCAAAAGTGATCTGTACCATCTTGTATCCGATGTGCCTCGGCGGAGTGATGGGAGTTATGGAGACCGCGGTGCTGAGCGAGGACGTTCCGCATATACTGAGTGTCAACCTGCTGGATTTCCTAGGCTGCGTGCTCGACCTTCCTCGTAATCTTCTGATTTCGCAGTTTCTAGCTCAGGACATGTCCGTTGCCAAGCTGGGCTCCGGTCACGGCGTGGCCGATATCGTGCGGGAGACTAGGGGGGGCCGCACTACCCCAGACAGTGCGCTTCGGAAGTATCCCTTTCTGACAGCGTCTTCCTTTGTACTGGCCGCTGGGCAATGGCCACCTGTGATGAGCGCCAGCGGGGAGATGAGCGCTTACAGGGTTGTCCTCTACCTCCTCCCCCTCAGCTTCAATCGAATCGAGTGCAGTGCCGTACTCCGGGGTCGAGCCTGGGGACGACACTTATCGATCGAGCTCGAGTTTAGCGACCAGCACCAGCCACGAGCTCAGCGGAGCAGCCTAGCGACGGTCCGGGCCTCGGGATCCCGCGGAGAAGCTAAGGATGAGGAGTGCCACCAGAGCCAGGCCAGCGAGACGACCAGAGCCCTCGACTTTAGATCAGTGGGTAGGGCCATTTGCGACCTCGGAGCTCTCGGTTTCTCGGCGATAACCATGTGGGTTCAGATTGTCCTGGTGATTTCCGTGGCCAGTTTGGGCTCAAACTCGTTTCGGCGATTCCAAGCTTTCAATCTCGATCACTTTCGGAGTCACATCCTGGGTGATTCATTCCATGTTCATGTTTCGTGTGGCGATGGTGCTGGCTCTCGGCGTGCACCCAGTTGTCGGAGGCAAGAAGAAGGAGCCTGTGGCCAAGCAGCTTACCGAGGAGTTGCTGGCGCAGCGCCACGCCGAGAGAGAGGAGGACTCCGAGGTGTCCTCGGAGGTGTTCGAGCCCTCAGCCGGAGCAGCCGGCTCGGCGGCACACAGCGAGGCGACGGCGGCGGCGGGCAGCGACGTGCCCATGCCCCAGCAGTCGCACGGAGCCAGCAGCGCCTCGGACGACCAGCAGCACCAGGTGCTCGCGGCGTTGCGTGGGCTGCCGACGCCGATGAGTCTCGGACCCGCCCAGGCCGCGGCGAGCCCCCTGGTGGTGAAGGCGCCTCCTCCGCACCTTCAGCAGCACCAACCCGCATCGAAGCCGCAGCCAGCGCTGTGGGGGGCAGCGGCAGAGGCGTCTCAGTGGCCCCCAGCTCCACCGATCGAGGGGGCCACCCAGCCGACGATGCACCAGGCGCTGTATGCCCTAGCTCAGGTGGGTGTCGAACGCCGCGGCCAGCCACCTCTGCCACCAGGACCGCCTCCGGCGGCCGCAGCAGCGGAGGGGGCGGCGGCTGCCGCGGCGGTCGGAGGAGGAGCGACGGCGCCGACGCCAGGGGTGCTGTTCGGGCCAGCCGCGGGGAAGCCACCTCCCAAGGCATCGCCCCGCTGCAGTCACCCAGCCTCGGCGATCAAGTACTACGGAAACCAGCGCGGCTCGGGATCGAGATGCACTCTCTGCGGAGCGCGCATTGCATGGATTCCCGGAGGCCGCGCTGGTCAAGGGGGTGCCCCGGCCGTGCCGACGGCGGCCGAGGCCGCGCGGGCAGCGGCGTCATCCGCTCAGAGGGCAGTGGACCTCCTGACCAGCGACCCGCAGTTCAAGGCAGGCGGTGCAGCGCTGACGACGGTGAATTTGTGTACGGTCTGCTCCAGGGTCTCCAGTGGCAGCTCCAGGCGATTCCAGAAGGAGTTCGGGCGCTGGGCCAGGTACAGTCGGTGGTGGACCAGATGATCCAGGTCGCGACGCAGACACAGCAGTTTCCCATGCAGATGGAGGAAGGGCTCCAGCAGATCTTCCAGGGCATCACCGGCATCAAGACGCAGCTCACCGGGATGGCGGACTTCGCGATAGCCATCGACACGCTCCAGGAGTCGGTCAATGCCATCGCGGGCACCCTCTCCGGGATGGAGACAGCGATCGGCCAGATCGGGTTCATGCTCGTGAACGTGGGCACGGCAGTGGCGGCCATAGCGCACGTGGCCAACGGGGGGCAGCAGGTCGAGGACCAGTGGCACGTTCCTCAGCAGGCAGCTGCAGCAGCGATGGCAGCCGCTCCCTTTCCCCAGGCCCCGACAGCGGCCATCGGCGCGGCCGGCTCGGCGGCGGCATCTTCGTCCGGGGCAGCCAGCCCTCCTCCGCCGTCCTACCCGCCACCGATCGACGACCAGGCGACAGCGGCAGACGGGGTCCCCTGGACGGTTACCGACCCGTGCGGGACGAAGACCACTACCACGCCGACCATGTCGGGAGCAACGCCTACGACTACGACACGTCCTCCGTTGCCGACGATCCCAGAGGCGAGCCTCGACTCCTGGTAGGTGCTCGGGAGCGATCCCGGGCCCGTGGTCTAGCGGACTCATGCATGATTCGGGCTGCCGCCACTCAGTGTGGCCGAGCTGCCTCTGTTGGCTGCAGTTGTGCAGCGCAAAAGGCATCATCATTATCTCCAGCATCCATCCAGGTCAGAGATGGTCACTCGATTCCGACGTTTCCCGCGTTTGCTTCGGTCGTCGGACCTCAGTCGCCAGTGGAGGGACACAGCTCGAAAGGCGATTTCGAGGGAATCGAGTGGCAGGGCGGGGAAAATTTCAACGACGACGACGAGGTCGCGCTGCCCATGCAAGTCCGGCGAGCTCTCGAACTCAGGGCTAGGCCGGACGGGTCCCAGGAGGACCCAATTACGGAGCTGTTTGTCTCGAGCAGCAGGGGGGTCAGCTTTATGGAAGTGTTCTCGCCTCCTAGGATCGCGCCTCGAGTGCAGCGCCGTGGGGGGACTCTAGGGGCCAAGCCTAGTTGGGATCTGAGGGCCGGGTGGGATTCTAGGAGAGCGAACGACCAGTTAGATCTCTGGGCGGCCATAGAGAAAGAGAAGCCAGACATGATCTGGCTGTGCCCGCCCTGCAGGGTTTTCTCGGCTATCAGTCGCATCAGCAGGGCCGTCCGAGACCCGTTTAAATGGAAGCAAGCCGTCACCGACGGGGTCAATGATTTAATTCTTTGCATGCGCATAGCCCTGGGCCAGTCGGAGCGAGGGCGGTACTTCGCGTTTGAACACCCTCTGTTTGCGAGTTCTTGGGCGACTAAGGTTGTACAGCTGGTCGCTCAGCTTCCAGGCGTTCGCCGGGTTCGGATTGATATGTGTATGTTCGGGCTCCGAGTCACTAAGGATGGCCTCAACAAGAAGCCCACCGGACTGCTCACCAACCACCCTAGGCTCTCAGAGATCATGGACGGTAGGCTGTGTTCCGGGGGCCACAAGCATGTTTTCCTGGAGGGGAGTAGCAGGACTTCCCAGGCCCAGGAGTATCCGCCGCGTTTGCTGAAGCCGTGGCTCGTGCTGTGACCGAGCAGTGGGGCGGCGTCAGCAGGTCAAGGTCTCCCACGTGGGCAGAGCTTAGCGAGAGCCACTTTCCCGAGGACGCGGATCCCTCCCTCGAAGATCTTGAAGGTCCCGAGGAAGCCAGCGGAAGCGAGGCGGAAGAACACGAGACGCGGGGCCCGGGAGCCTCCAGACCAAAGGAACCCCGTCCCGAGCCGACAGAAGAAGAAAAGCGTCTGCTGTTCCGTTTACACGTGAATATGGGTCACCCATGCAACCGGAAATTTGTGCGAGTCCTCAGGGCCGGAGGCGTGAAGATACACCTGCTTCGCTGGATCAGGGGCGTGTTTATGTGCTCGGAGTGTGCCGACCGAGCTCGCACCAGCAGCCACCGCAGGGTGGCACTTCCCAGGGCGTTCAGGTTCAATCACATAGTGGGTGTCGACATTTTCTATGTTCCGTTCCAGGAGAGGACCCTTGCGTTTTTGAACGTTATGGGCCACGGGTCCAACCTGCAGGTCTGTGTGCGAGTGGAAGAGCCCGCAGCGGCTCAGGTTTGGGGGGCTTTCGTGAAAGCGTGGGTCCGTCCGTTCGGAGCTCCTCATTTTGTTTTGTCGGACGGGGGCTCCCAGTTCGAGGGTCGGTTTGCCTGAGGGCTCGAGCAGTGGGGGGTTCTCCACCACGTGTGCGATGCGAACTCCCCGTGGCAGAACGGACGTGTCGAGAGACACGGAGGTTGGATCAAAGACAGGATCAAAGGAGAGGTGGAGGCCGGTTCTGCCATTCCTGGGGACGTAGAGGAGCTCGAAGAGCTTGTCTACGAGTTGTGTGCCCACAAAAACCGCTTCTGGCACCGGGCGGGTTTTCTCCGGTTCAGCTCGTTTTTGGCGAGAACCCCCGGATGCCATACGAAATGCTGTCAGATGATCACATGGGCCTTCCTGGCTGGCAGGACTATACGACCGGCCTCGGAGCTCGACTCTGCGGGCGCGGAGTTCGCCAGGTCGCAGCGTGTTAGGGAGTTGGCGCGTCGCATGGCTCTCGAGATCACCGCCCGGGACAGGGTGGCCAAAGCCACCAAGGCGAGGGGACCCAGCCAGGACCAGGCGATGTTCCGTCCAGGCCAGTGGGTTTTCGTCTTGCGACGCCTGACCAAAGCTGGTCCGAGGGCCGACTCCCTAGGTCGCAGGCGGGACGCGTGGACGGGCCCCGGGGTCGTGGTCCTTTGCGAACGTGGCACCGTCTCGGTCGCGGTGCGGGCGCGTCTCTGGAAATGCTCTCCAGAGCAGGTTCGTCTGGCCAGTGCCGAAGAGGAATGCGGCATACATCCAGGTCGCTCAGGATCCCCGGTGGTCCGAGCTTCTCTCTCAGGCCCAGGCCAGGAGAGTGACGGCGGTGGACGTCCAGCGAGAGGGCCCGCCCCCCGACGAAGCGTGGGACCAGCCGCTGTCTCCAGAGGTGGACTCGGCGCCTCAAGTGCCCCCGGGGCCCGAGCCAGAGCCACGGCCGGATGCGCCTCGAGAGGTTCCGAGTGCGATGCCCCCAGGTCCTGCTCTGGTTCACCGCGGGTTCGATCCGATCGGGCCCAGGCCTCCAAGGGGAGTCGGGTACCGGCCGTCATCGGCCGGAGGTTCTGCGGTCGCCCGAGCCGGATCCGAACGAACTCGACTCCCGTCCATCTCCGAGGGAGATGGTCAGGGAGGGGGCGGGCCACCCGCGAGGCAAGACACTCCAGAGGACGAGGACGCCGTCGACCCTGCTCCCCCTATCTCCTCCTCTCCTCCTCCTCTCCTCCCTTCTTACCCTGCGCCTGTTCCCACAGTCGACGAGACTGCCTCTGGTGGAGCCAGCAGGCCAGGGATATCTAGACTGCCTCAGCCCAGCGACGTACCAGTTTGTATTCGCCAGCGTCAGGCGGAGACTCGAGCGGCGAGCTGCCCCCCCGAGACCGTCGAAATCAAGCGTGCCAGGATAGAGCCACCTCCAGGACTGGGGCTTCCCAGCAGTTCTCCCCAGGTGAGCGAGGGGCCGAGTGCCAGTGCTGCCGCTGCCGATGCCGAGGAAAGAGGCGAGGACGGGGGGCCAGGCCTTGTGGAGCGTAGAGTCCAGGAAATCGAGTCGAGGGTCCGACCGGAAGGCTGGGTGTCATTCGCGGTCGAAACAATGGAGGCGGGCGTATTTTTGGTTGAAGAGAAGCGCGGAGCCAATCTTGAGGTCCTGGCGGCCAGCCGTGGAGGAGAGGTTAGCCTCAGCAAGCTGACGCCATCCGAGCGCAGCAAGTTTGAAGTGTCAGACGATACCGAGTGGCAAAATACGGCCAACTCGGATGCTGTGGAGATCATAGCACCCAGAGAGGCGGGGGTGATTAGGCGAGAGCGACCGGACCGCATCATCACGAGTCGGATGGTTCGACGGTGGAAACCTGTGGAGGGCACGTTTTCTGAACCAGCCGCCAAGTCTCGGTGGTGCGTCCACGGACACAAGGATCCGGATACCGGGACGCTGTTCGTCTACTCTCCCACCCCCCAGACTTCTTCCATCCTTATGTTCATCCAGGTGATGATAAATCTAGGTCGCCTAGGTGACATTGCTGACGTGAAGAATGCCTTCTGCCAATCGGATCCCATGAGCCGTGCTCAGGGGGAGATCTACGTGGAACCATGCGAGGGCATCAAGGTTGAAAAAGGGGTCGCTCATCAGATTGCTGGTGAATGTCTACGGGTTGGATGATGCCCCTCTGGCCTGGCGTAAAACGATTGTAGGATACCTTAAGACGAAGGGATTCATGCGCAGTCTCCTAGAGCCCTGTTGGAGGGTCAGGTACGCCTCAGACGGAACCATTCTCAACATGATCCTATTTGAAGTCGAAGACTTCTTTATCGCCAGTAATTCAGAGACATCCCGAGCCTGGATCCGGGAGACCCTGGTCTCTAGGTTCAAGTTTGGGAAGTACCGGGACTGTCGCCGCGGCCCTGTCGAGTATGCTGGCCGCAGCGTGAGTTTCGGCCCCCAGAAGACGACGATCGACCAGGAAAAGTATATACTGGAGGAGGTGAGGACGATTAGCCTCGAACGCGGTCGGCTGGGTCAAAAGTCCTCTCCCCTTACCCAACCCGAGTTCAAAGCCCCCCGGTCCCTGATTTATACATTGAACTGGGTCGGTCGTGAATCTCGTCCCGAGGCTGCCGGCACCGCGAGCATCCTTGCCAGTAGACTGAAGGACGCCACCACAGGGGACGTTGCCATTGCGAACAAGATGGTGAGGCATCTCCGTGCCACGGCTTCGAGAGGCCTCATCATTTGGCGTTTGGACCCGGAACGGATGGCGTTCGTTTCTTTTTCGGATGCGGGGGGTGTAGGAGCCAACGAAGGACTTCTGGACCGCCAGGGGCTCCCCGCCGATCCGACGCAGGGGGCGTGGATGGTCTTAGCGACCGATAATAGCGTGATAGATAACTGTGCTGTTCGCGCGTCCACCCTGGGATGGCGAAGTTCCAAGCTCAGAAGAAAAGTCACGTCTACTCTGGCCGGCGAGACCCAGGCTCTCTCGGCGGCAGTGGCGGAAGTAGAGTTTCTCCCGGTTTTGTATAGAGACGTGGTTTTCGGAGATGTGGATGTGTCAGACATGTCCAGGTGTTCGGGTCCGTTCACAACGGTCCTCCGTAGGGACTGCCGACTACTCGGACGGGGGGATCAGGTTCGCGTGGTGGATGCGAAGAGTATCTACGATACGATGCTGAAGGAAGGAACGCTAGTGCCCGTGACCGTCGCACGGCGCTCGACCAAGCCGCCGCGTGTCAGACCCTGGAGGGGGCTCGAGGTTTTATTCGATGGATCCCGCACGGCCGTGTGCCCGTGGACTGTCTCACGAAGGGCGACGTCAGCGTGGGCAATGCGGCATTATCCAATTCACTTGCTACAGGCAAGCTAGTTTTGATAGACGAGGCTGGCGAGATATCCCGCAGGAGGAACCAGCCAGGGAGTAAGGGCCGATCTCAGGCGGCATCCCGGAGGATGTTGGATCAAGACTCCAGGCTCATATCGTGGGCCGATTTCCAGTCCAGCCCAGCGGTGTCGGAGTCAAGAGACCCGGGTTCTCTCTCCTCTCTCCTCCCTCACTGCTCTCTCCCTGATCACTGATTTGCATGTGCAGTTGCTGTATCCTGTTTTGGGGTGCTAGACCTAGGAGAAAGTCTCATCCATGTGGAGACCTCTCTTGTTTTATTGATATATATTTAGCATAATGTTATTTCCCGTGAAGCCCAACATTCCAGCTCGCGGGAGGCCAGGATTGTTCGTACGTGTTTCAGGGAAGGATGTACTGTGGTTGCCGCTTTCTGGCTCAAGGCCAAAATGCATCTGCTTATCCTGCTGCTGCCGCACCAGGCGCCGCGAGGTCCCGAGGTGATCTGCGTGTACCCCAACTCCGCTGGGCCTCCCAGGAGCCCACGAAAGTGGCGACAGAGGCGCAGATCGCAACCCCCCAGGCGCCGCGAGGTCCCGAGGTGATCTGCGTGTATCCCAACTCCGCTGGGCTTCCCAGGAGCCCACGAAAGTGGCGACAGTTGCGCAGGTGGCAACCCCCCAGGCGCCGCGAGGTCCCGAGGTGATCTGCGTGTACCCCAACTCCGCTGGGCCTCCCAGGAGCCCACGAAAGTGGCGACAGTTGCGCAGATCGCAACTCCCCAGGCGCCGCGAGGTCCCGAGGTGATCTGCGTGTATCCCAACTCCGCTGGGCTTCCCAGGAGCCCACGAAAGTGGCGACAGTTGCGCAGATCGCACCCCCCCAGGCGCCGCGAGGTCCCGAGGTGATCTGCGTGTATCCCAACTCCGGTGGGCCGGCCCACGAAAGTGGTGACAGTTGCGCAGATCGCACCCCCCCAGGCGCCGCGAGGTCCCGAGGTGATCTGCGTGTAGCCCAACTCCGCTGGGACTCCCAGGAGCCCACGAAAGTGGCGACAATTGCGCAGATCGCAACCCCCAGGCGCCGCGAGGTCCCGAGGTGATCTGCGTGTATCCCAACTCCGGTGGGCCTCCCAGGAGCCCACGAAAGTGGCGACGATTGCGCAGATCGCAACCCCCCAAGGGGCGCCGCGAGGTCCCGAGGTGATCTGCGTGTAGCCCAACTCCGCTGGGCCTCCCAGCAGCCCACGAAAGTGGCGACAGTTGCGCAGATCGCACCCCCCCAGGCGCAGCGAGGTCCCGAGGTGATCCGCGTGTATCCCAACTCCGCTGGGCCTCCCAGGAGCCCAGGAAAGTGGCGACAGTTGCGCAGATTGCAGCCCCCCAGAGGGCGCCACGAGGTTCCGAGGTGATCCGCGTGTATCCCAACTCCGCTGGGCCTCCCAGGAGCCCACGAAAGTGGCGACAGTTGCGCACATCGCAGCCCCCCAAGCGCCGCGAGGTCCCGAGGTGATCCGCGTGAATCCCAACTCCGCTGGGCCTCCCAGGAGCCCACGAAAGTGGCGACACTTGCGCAGATCGCAACCCCCCAAAGGGCGCCGCGAGGTCCCGAGGTGATCTGCGTGTACCCCAACTCCGCTGGGCCTCCCAGGAGCCCACGAAAGTGGCGACAGTGGCACAGATCGCAACCTCCCAGGCGCCGCGAGGTCCCGAGGTGATCCTCGTGTATCCCAACTCCGGTGGGCCTCCCAGGAGCCTAGGAAAGTGGCGACAGTTGCGCAGTTCGCAGCTCCCCCCGCAGGGCGCCGCGAGGTCCCGAGGTGATCCGCGTGTATCCCAACTCCGCTGGGCCTCCCAGGAACCCACGAAAGTGGCGACAGTTGCGCAGTTCGCAGCTCCCCCCGCAGGGAGCCGCGAGGCCCCGATGTGATCTGCGTGTACCCCAACTCCGCTGGGCCTCCCAGGAACCCACGAAAGTGGCGACAGTTGCGCAGATCGCAACCCCCCAGAGGGCGCCGCGAGGAGGAGGTATGAGGCGGGAGGGAGGTGGGCGGGAGGACGGGGCGACCAGAGTGCTCTATTCAAAATGAGTACCCAACCAAGGAGGGTTGGGAAACATAATAATAAGAATAAGAACATAATACTAAGACGAATAATGCGACTAATCTTATTAAGAATAGTACGAATTTGATCAATAGTAATCGTAATCAGAATAATCATATTACTATTATTAATAATGATAGTAATAGTAATACTATTACTAGTCAGAAGAATACGACGAAGAAGACTAATACTATTACTATTCATAAATTTTTGTAATAAAAAGAACACAAATAATACTAATAAGCATACGAATGCGACGAACAAGACGACTAATCAGACGTTTCGTACTACGAACAAGAATATCTATAATATTGAACATAAGAGGAGTTTTACTATTATTCAGATTAATGATACAACCACTATTAATAATCATAAGAAGGAGAAGAGTAATCATACGAACAATATTACGAATACTAATATCAAGACGGGTAATACGAACACTAATAATATTCATCATAATACTACGAAGCAACAGGACAATACTATTAATAATAATAGGAATGCGACTACTAATGCTGTTAAGAGTAATACTATTAATACGAATAGGCATACTAATACTAAGAATAAGCTGGTTAAGACGAAACATAATGATACCAGTACAACTACTTATGACAATAGTAATGATAAGCATCATACGACTACTCCGAATACGAGTAAGACTAAGATATTAATAATCATACCAATAAGACGAATAACAGCACGAATGCGAATAATAATAATAATAATGAGAATAATAATAGTAATAATAATAAGAGTAGTAGTAACACTAATACTAATAGTAGTGGTAATAATGAGAATACTAATATGGATTATAGTAATAGTAATACTACTATTATTAGTATTAGCAATAATACGAAGAATACTACTACTAATAATAATAGTAATAATAATACTAATAGTAATAATAATACGAGCAACAATACCAATTATACTAATTTTAATACTATTAATAATACTAACAAGCAAAATAATACTACTAAAAATAATAATGATAATAATAATGAAAATAATAATAAGAATCATACGCACACGTATAATGTTAATAATGATAATACTAACAATAAGAGGAATACCACTAAGACCAATATGTATCATAATAATAACAGTAAGAATACTACTAGTAAGAAGAAACCTATTATTAATAATACTAATCGTAATCATAAGAAGGAGAAGAAGAGGAGGAGGAGGAGGAGGAGGAGGAGGAGGAGGAGGAGGAGGAGGAGGAGGAGGAGGAGGAGAGAGGAGGAGGAGGAGGAGGATGAGGAGGAGGGGGCGGAGGAGGAGGAAAGGGAGGGGGCGGAGGCGGATGAGGAGGAGGAGGCGGAGAGGAGGAGGAGGAGGGAGGAGGGAGAGGAGGAGGAGGAGGAGGAGGAGAGGAGGAGGAGGAGGAGGAGGAGGAGGAGGAGGAGGAGGAGGAGGAGGAGGAGGAGGAGGAGGAGGAGAGCCGTCTGTCAGGAGTGGGGCGGGGGCCGGGGCCTGGGCTGGGCTTGGAGTCGGGCCTGGGCCGGGACTGTGGTGGGAACCTGACCCAGGGTCGGGGCTGGGGCCGCGGCCGGGGCCAGTGCCCAGGCCAGGGCCTGAGGGCCAGGGCCTGAGGGCCAGGGCTGGGGCCGGGGCCAGGGGCGGGGCAGGGGCTGGAACTGGGGTCGAGGCGGGGCCGAGGCGGGGAGAGAGGTCCTGAGCTCCCCTGTTGACAGGGAGACCACCCCCGTGTCCTCCTTCTCCAGATCGCCCGAGGTGGGGGTCACGACCCCCGGGGCTCCCACGGGACCCCCTGGGACCCCCCCCTGGGACCACCCCCGAAACCATCCCTTGGCTTTTCCCTCCCGAACCTCTTTTCCCACGGCGGGGAAGGGACAAAGGAAACGGGCTTCTCTCGACGTAATTCTCGGATAGCTCTCTGAGGGCCAAGAGGCTTTCAGATTTAGAAGCCGGTAGCACTGGGTGGCCCAGAAGCTCTTTTCGGCGCTAACAATCGCGCCGCCTTCTCAGAAGGCCCCCCCCCTCGCGCCACCCCCTTCTGGTGCGTGCCGCCAACCTTGGGGCCCAGCGAGGGCCCCAAGAGGCCGAAAACGACGAAAGCAACCCGTGCTTTTTCCCGATGTACGTTGGATGTCTGGGTTCGCCGTCGCTGCCGCGGTCGCTGTCGGCGGCGGCCGTGGCCGCCTCGCCGGCCTCGCCAGGCCCCGAGGAGGGCGCGGCGGAACCCGCGGCGGCCGCCTCGGTGAGCCCGCCTCCGGGCGCGGGCGGGCAGCGCGGCGGGCAGCGCGGCGGGCAGCCCGAGGGGGGCGTCTGCGACGAGGCCGCCGCGGCCTTCGCACCGAGGAGGGGCGAGGCTCGGGGTGTTTTTTTTTTGTTGCTCCCCAACGGCTGCCGGACTGTGCGGTCTGACTCCTCTTGTGGTCTTGTCTCCGCACAGTAGGAGCCCTCGAGCGAAACGCTATCATGGAAAGAGAGGGAGAGAGGCAAAAACAAAGGACATATATATATATATAGAGAGAGAGAGAGAGAGAGAGAGAGAGAGAGAGAGAGAGAGAGAGAGAAATATAGAGAGAGAGAGAGAGGAACAAAAAGAAAGAGAGGGAGAGGTGGCAGCACAGCAGCGGCACCCCGAGAGGGGGCGTCTCCGACGAGGCCGCCGCGGCGTTGGCACCGAGGAGGGACGAGGATCTGGGTGGGGTAGGGAGTGAGAGAGAGAGAGAGAGAGACCGCACCGATTCTGGCAAGTGTCTGTCCTGGCCCGCCGGGTGCAAGCGCCGGCTGGGCCACCCGAAATCTGGCGGGAGGCGCCGCATGTGAGTGGTTAGGGGGACGAAGACCTCCCTCGTGGCGTGGTCGAAAAAGGGGCCCCGACTGGAAAACAGAGACGGGACGTACTGAGAAGGGCGGGACTCGCCCCGTCAGCACCTCCGTGTAAATAGAGAGAGAGAGAGAGAGAAAGTGAGAGAGTGAGGGATACATATTACCCCTGCAAAGTACCCCAATGGCGGCAAAGGTGGAGACGCGGGTCGAGGCGAACGTGCATTCTTAGGTCTTCCAGGCATTCTTAGGAAGCGCACGACAGATGCAGCCAGGACAGGGGTGAGAGCACGGTCATGTGCACCTTGGTGTTTCTGTATCGAGGATCTCGGTGGTCCCAACCACAAATGTGCCCGCATTGGACGAGAATCTGTTTAGTGAATCGTTTTTCAGAACATTATCCCGGCGAGGGACCCAATCATATGCAGCTGCGAGTAAGTACTGCAAGTCAGGTGAAACTGAAGGGCGGGAGCGATCAAAAGGATTGAGGCGTGCGTGAGGAGGACGGATCGACGTTGCTCACGGGGTCGCAGGGGTCACCCGCAACGGGTTACATGTGAATGTAATCCGTCTCAGCTGATCTAAGCGTCTGTCTGTCCGGCCCTCGGGAGCAGCAGGGCGCGGTCTGGGGAGCAGCAGGCGGCGGGGCCTTTGGTGGAGCTCCTATAGGGCCACGAAACGTGCGAGGGGTGTGCCGGAATGGGCACGGTCACGCGTGCGATTCCTGCCGATGGGGCATTCGGTGGAGCTCTCTGGGGGACCACGAAATTTGTAAGGGGTTTGCCGCAATAGGCGCGGTCACCCATGCGATTCCCTCCACTGGAGCCTTCGGCGGAGCCCCTCATGGGGCCACGAAACGTGCGAGGGGTGTGCCGAAGTTGGCACGGTCACGCATGCGCTTCTTGCTAATGGGGCCTTATCCGACATGTGCGCGGTTGCGCATGCGATTCCTGCCTTTGGGGCCTTCGGTTGGGCTCACAATGGGGCCACGGAGCGTGTGAGGGGTGTGCCGACATTGCCTAGAATGCATGCGAACGTAGCCACTGGGGCCTTCGGTGGAGCGCCTTATGGGGCCACGGAAACTGTGAGGGGTGTGCCAGATTGGGGTGGCGGCGGCATGTGGGCGCAACCACTGTGGCCTTAGGTGGAGCTCCATATGGGGCCACGAACCGTGTGAGGGGTGCGCCAAAGTGGGGTGGCGGCGGCATGCGGGCGCAACCACTGTGGCCCTCAGGTGGAGCTCTGGTGTGGGCCACGAAACGTGTGAGTTGTGCGCCAAAGTAGGGTGGCGGCGGCATGCGGGCACAATCAGGGTCTTAGGTGGAGCTCCCTATGGGACCACGGAGCGTGTGAGGGGGTGCGCCAATGTAGGGTGACCGTGGCATGCGGGCGCAACCACCGGGGCCTCAGGTGGAGCTCCCTATGGCGCCACGACGCGCGTGACGGGTGTAGCAAAGTGGGGTGGCGGCTGCATGTGGGCGCAACCGCTGGGGCCTTAGGTGGAGCTCCCTACGGGGCCCCGAACCGTGTGAGGGGTGCGCCAAAGTGGTGTGGCGGCGGCATGCGGACACGACCTTTGGGGCCTTAGGTGGAGCTCCCTATGGGGCCACGAAACGTGTGAGGGGTGCGCCAAGGTGGGGCGGCGGCGGCATGTGGGTGCAACAACTGGGGTCTTAGGTGGACCTTCTTATAGGGCCACCAAAAGCGACAGGTGAAAGTGCGTTGATGATAATGATGATGATGCTGCTGCTGATGATGATGCTGATGATGATGATATGATGATAATGACGATGATGCTGCTGATGATGATGATGGTTCTGATGATGACGATGCTGATGATGCTGCTGCTGATGATGATTGTGATGATGAGGATGATTATTATGATGATGCTGATGCTGATTGTGATGCTGCTGATGCAGATGATGGTGGTGACGATGATGGTGATCATGTTGATGTTTATGATGATGATGCTGATGCTGATGCTGATGATGCTGAATCTGATGAAGATGATCCTGATGATGCTAATGATGATGCTGATGATGCTGATGATACTTACGATGATGATGATTCTGCTGATGATGATACTGATGCTGCTGATGATGCTGATGATGATGATGATGCTGATGCTGCTGCTGATGATGATCATGCTGATGCTGATTATGATGATGATGGTCTTTGTGATGGTGATGGTGGTGGTGATGGTGATGATGATGGTGATGGTGATGGTGATGGTGTTCATGATGATGCTGATGCTCATGATGACGATGATGTTGATGATGATGCTGATTCTGATGATGATGGTTATGATGATGATGCAGATGATGATGATGACGATGACGATGACGATGCTGATGCTGCTGCTGAAGCTGATGATGCTGATGATGACGATGATGATGATGATGATGATGATGATGATGATGATGATCATGAAGATGATGACGATGATGATGATGGTGGCGGTGGTGGTGGTGGTGGTGTGAGGGTGGTGGTGGTGATGGTGATGATGATGATTATGATGATGAGGATGCTGGTGATGCTGCTGCTGATGATGATGGTGGTCATGCTGCTGATGATGACGATGATGATGATGGTGATGGTGATGGTGATCGTGATGGTGCTGGTGATGGCGACGGTGATGATGGTGATGATGGTTGTGATTGTGATGATGATGCCGATAATGCAGACATGCGGAGAGCAGGAGTGAGGAGGGGGAGGACGGAGGGAAGGAGGGAGGACGCCCGGCGTTGCTGATTCACAAGGAGGGCCCAACTGAACACAAGATGGTTTGGGGAATAACACACAGGTAAATCTTTGGAGGGGGACAATGAACCTTCGCCCTGCCCCTCCCTGTTTCGTTCCGCCTGCCGTTGGCGCGTCCCTCCACTTTGCCCTCGCAGCGGGTCTTCCGCCCGCGCTCCAGGAGGTGGAGCGTGGCCGGAAGACTCGTGGGCGACGCTCGCAGGGCGCCCCCGCTCCTTTCCCAGGGCGTCGACCCCGCCCAGGCCTGGTCAGGAATCGCCTTGGTGGCCCGTCGGACGGGGGCCCGGCAAAGTTTACATGGCCAGATCGCGTAATACACATCTGCCAAAACAAAAATATAGGTTCTGCGCAACGATGCAGCGGAACAACATATCCTGGCGAAGGACCCAACCATCTGCAGTTGTGAATACCGCGTTGTGGTTACCACTTCCAGTGGAGCTCCCTATGGGCCCTATGGGGCCACGAAGCGCGTGAGGGGTGTGCCGTGATGGTCGTGGGGTTCCGACGTGGGGGAGGGAGACGGATGTGGACCCTACCACTAGTGCTTTCGGTGGAAGCCCTTATGGGGGTACGAAACGTGGGGCAGGGAGACGCATGTGGACACTGTTACCTTGGACATTCGGTGGAGCTCCCTATGGGCTTACGCAACCAACGCTGGACTGGGTGGGGGAGACGCATGTGGACCCTGCCCCTCGGGCCTTCGGTGGAGCTCCCTATGGGGCCACGAAGCGTTGTACCTGGTGGGGTAGACGCATGTGGAGCTTGCCACCGGGGCCTCTGGTGGACGATCTATGGGCCACGAAGTCTGGGTGGGGGAGGCGCCTGCGAACTTTGCCACTGGGGCCTTGGTGGAGCTCCCTATGGGGCCACGAAATGTTACACTGGGTTGGGGAGACGCATGTGGATCCTGCGACTGGGGCATTCCGTAGAGGTCTCTATGGGCCACAATACGCTGTGCTCGGTGGGGGAAACGCATGTGGACCCTGCCACTAGGGCCTTCGGTGGAGCTCCCTATGGGCCACCAAAAAGTATACTGGGTGGGGGAAACGCATGTGGACCCTGCCCCTGGGACGTTGTACTGGGTGGGGGAAACGCATGTGGACTCTGCCCCTGGGGCCTTCTATGGAGCTCCCTATGGGGCCACGAAACGCTATACTGGGTTGGGGAAACGCATGTGGACCCTGCAACTGGGGACTTCGGTGGAGCTCCCCGTGGGTCACGAAGCGCGTGAGGTGTGCACCAGCGTGAGGTGGTAGCGGCATGCGGGCGCAATCATTCGAGCCTTAGGTGGAGCTCCCTATGGGGCCACAAACCGTGTGATGTGCGTCAAGGTGGGGTGGCGGCGGCATTTGGGCGCAACCACTGGGGCCTTAGGTGGAGCTCCGTATGGGCCACGATACGCTGTACTGGGTGGGGGAGCCGCGTGCGAATTTTGCCATTGGGGCTTTCGGTGGAGCTCCTATGTGCCGCGATACGTGTGATGGTTGACTGATGCGGAGAGCAGAGGCAGGGCAGAGGCAGGGATGGGAGGAGGGAAGAGGCGGAGGAGGAAGGAGTGAGACGCGGGGCGCTGTCTCTTCAAAGGGAGGACCCAATCTTACAGGATGGTTTGGAAGTACATGGCCCTCGCCCATGTACAAGCTATAAGGCCCAGAAACTGCGACATCTTTTGCCCGTCCCCGCCCCCCCCGCCCAAGCGAAATCATATACTGTGCAACCCCTGGTGGCGACGGGCGAGGCGTCGGTGAACAAGGCGACGATCTTCGGAGCAAGCCATCTGGGGACGGATCCACACGAGGGGGTACCGAGCAAGTTGATGTAAGGAACAGTTGTGTATTTTTTCTGCTCCTCATCGGCTGCCTTTCTGGGCGGTCTGACTCTTTTGTGGACCTTTTCCAGCACAGTTGGAACCCTCCTAGCGAAACGCCAGAAGGGATACATATGTATATACATACATATATATATATATATAGAGAGAGAGAGAGAGAGAGAGAGAGAGGGGGGTGGCAGCACAGCAACGGCAGCCCGAGGGTGGCGTCTCCGACGATGCCCCCGCGGCGTCTGCACGGAATAGGGGGTTGAGGATCGGGGGGGGGTCGAACAACTCGTGTCCGAGCTTCCCTCATGTCTGGCGCTGGCTCCTCGAAGTGGAGCGGCGCAATCAGCAACGCTTTCCTTTCCCCTCCCCTCCTTGCTACTGCGCGCGCGTGCTGGCTGGAGCGAGGGCCATAACCATCTTAACTCTCACCCAGAATCTCAATCACAGGCTTGAGATCGTTGATTGTTGTATTGTGGAAGGGGATCGGGGGAGGGGATCTCAAGGGTGAGGTTTGAGGTTTTCAAATGTTTTTGTCAGTTCTCGGCGGTCTTCCAGCCTCGGGATGCTCTCTGGCAGCTGCTCCTCGCCGAGAGCGTTCCGGGGGTGCTGGGAACGTCCCCAACGGCCTGCGGAGAGTCGAGTTATGGACCGATAGGGGCTTCCACAAGAACCCCCCCCTTGAGACGCCAGGAAGGCCATCGAATTTTGGTCTGGGAACGTCACGCTTTCCAAGGCAAAACCATCGAAACCCAAGAAACCCAGGGCACCCTGGAGGCGAGCAGGGTGTTTCTTGGCATGGGTCTCCACTGCATGCTCAGGGGGGGACACATCGACCCCCCGTCGCCCCAATCGCCCATTGATCGCCGATGGGTGCCCGACAGGTGCACCCCGCCCAGGAGAGCGTGCGGATTTGCCAGAGGCCCGTCGCCGATCTGTCGGCGGCAGGCCTCGCTGATGCCGGGTCGAGTTTTCCTCTCCCCGGACGGTCCCTGCCTCGCGTTCCCCTTGAGGTGAGGATGGGGGAGGGTCTCGGGGGGGAGAGGGCCGAGGAGGGGGTCAGGGAGGGTGTCGGGGAGGAGATCGAGGGAGGGGGTCGGGGAGGAGATCGGGGAGGGTCCGAGGAGGGACCCGAGGAGAAGCCCGCTGCCCAGTTCGGATCCGGTCGGGGGGTCCGATCTGGCGCCACCCTCATCGTGCACAATCGACCGCCGTTCAACAACATGCTACTCGTATAGCACGTCCTCTTGTCTCTTGGACGGCTTGGTTGGCGCTCGGCTGTATGATATCCTTGGCTGGATTTCTGCCGGGTCCTTACGGGGGCCAGTTTTATTTACGAAGCTGCCCAGCGAGATGGTTCCGATTGTGGCTTCCTAGTTCCTCTGTGCCCGAATCCGCGCATCGAGGGGGAGCAGCCCAGTCGCTATTCGAGTGGTTTGGGGTTGGACGTGAGTGGGTGGGTGGGGGTCATCATATTTCTCAGCGTTCACTTTATCCATAGATGCCGTGATGATTCTGACCTTTTCGGCGCCACCTGCACTGATGAAGTCAGGGAGGAAGCTCTGCCACTCTGGAATACATGTGTATCACGTCACGGTCCCGACGCCAATTGGTACTGACGTCATCGTGCCCAGGACCTTGGACGTCATCACCAGCCCAGCCGTGTCGGACACCGCTATCTTCGTACGGCGTTCGCATGCAGCCGAGCATCGTATCTTGGCTACCGTGGGGGCCCATGCCAAGAAACACCCTGCTCGCCTCCAGGGTGCCCTGGGTTTCTTGGGTTTCGATGGTTTTGCCATGGAAAGCGTGACGTTCCCACACCAGAAATCCATGGCCGTCCTGGGGTCCCAGGATTGGATTTCCTGTGGAAGGTTTCTTGTGGTCGGGCATCCACTGCATCCCCCCCCCGAACCTTGCCCCCATCGGTCCATAACTCGACTCTCAGGGGGCGGTTTCTTGTGGAAGGTTTCTTGTGGACTGGCCTCCACTGTGCCGTGTCAACACACTCGGGATAGACATCTCAGACGGGGAGAGCTCTGGACCCGCGGTCCAGCGCGGACTGTGCTCCGCCTCGGCCGGAGCTCCGCTCCGGCGCCCGGGGACGAACGGCACGGCACAGCCAGAAGCCCTCGGAGGCCCGTGCGGAGTTTTCGCGCATCGGCGTTGGCCCCCCCTGGACGGCGCCTCCCCAAGAAGCCCGGGTGGAGCTCCGGACGTTTATGCTCGCGCTCCTTCCTTGCTCGTCCTGCTCTCGTGTCGGCCTCGCCTCCGCCTCCGCCTCCGTCTCGGCCTCCGCATCGGCCTCGCCGCCTGCGTCGGAGTGCCCTCGGCTCGGCCTCCCCCCCTTCTGCCCCGTGCGTGGCAGGCCGAGCTGCGGAGGCTGGCGCTCGAGGAGGCGAAGGGTGTGCTCCCGAACGAGATCAGGACGGGTGCTGCAGGAGGGGGGGGAGGGGTAGGGGTAGAGAAGCGGGGGAGTGGAGAGGTGGAGGAGGAAGATGGCCGAGGGACCAGGGGGCTGGGGAGTGAGGAGGGAAAGGGGAGGGATGAGCGGGCTGAGGATGCTGCTGCTGCTGCTGCTGCTGATGATGATGATGATGATGATGATGATGATGATGATGATGACGATGATTCTGATGCTGATGATGATGCTGCTGCTGCTGCTGCTGATGATGATGATGATGATGATGATGATGATGATGATGATGATGACTGTGCTGATGATATGTTGATGCTGATGATGCTGATGATGATGATGACGCTGATGATTCTGATGATGATGATGATGATGATGATGATGATGATGATGATGATGATGATGATGATGATGATGATGATGATGATGATGATGATAACGGAGGTGCCTCCGTCCCCTTTTTTCCGTTTCGCCTTCCCCGATTCTCCCTCGCCCTCGCCGCCGCCGTGCCGCTCCCCCATTGTTTCCCGGGGCCCGCCCGGATCCGATCGATCCGATCCGACATCGATACCGACCCGCTCGATCCGATTCGACTACGATAATTACTCCAGCGAGTCTGCGGAGCCCGATGCCTGCTTTTGCCTTGGCGCGGCCGATCCGGTTCGGCTCCATCCCTGCGCCGAAGGTGGCCCGAGTCGATGCACGCTCCGACCCGATTTGGCTCAAAATCTGTGGAGCAAAACACACAGACGTGGAAACAACACGGTCTGTGGACAAAAACGCTCGTCTGTGGAAAAAGCAGTCTGTGGACAAAAACACGTCTGTGGAAAAACATACAGACACACTCTGTTTTCGTCCACAGGCGTGTGGGTTTTTTCCACGGACTCCCTTTATTCGACGGGGACCGCTTCTGGCCGTCGCCGCCGCCGCACCCGCTTCCCCCCGTGCCAGAGGAGCGACGGAAGAGAGCACGGGGTCGGCTGCGCGGACACTCGCGCGTCAGCTTCCCGCACAAGGCCGCGTGTAAGCGCAGTCGTTCTCTACGCGGCATGGCGCACTGGCGGCCCGCGTAAGCCGCGGCGTCATGCTGCTACCACCTCTTATTGAAGAAGACTCCCGGGGAGGCTTGTCCAAGGCGGGTCGTCCGGAGGGGTTGTGCGGGCTCCCGCTCGGTTGTCCAAGGGGTTGTCCGGGATAGGTTGTCTTGTCGCCATTCAACAGCCTGTATTGTCTGGGTTGTCCGGGGGGGTTGTCCGTAGATTCTTCTTGTCATTTGTTTTTTCCATTGAACATCGTTTGTCTTATCGCGTAGGGCCCGTTAGTTTTTGTCGCTGAGATGGCCGGTGCGGAAGCAGACAAGGCGGTCGGTGCTCAGCGATGTTGGCCGCAGCCTCTGCAGGTCCTTCGCGCTGCAAGTCTTCGGTGCTGCTGCTCCGTTGACCGTTCCATCCCGGGCAGGGCTCTCCCAGGGCTCATTTCGCTTCCTCGGATTCGAGTCGAGTCGATTTTGTTGACTTCCGATTTCGATTCGATTCGACTTCGGATTCCGATTGGGCCTCCGATCTCTTCATGGAGGTCTACTAGCCTGCCCATTTCTGCCGATTCGATTTTTCCCGACTCGGCTGTCGATTGTGAAGGCCTTACGGCTGGTGCCGCCGACCCTGAAGACGACGACGACGACGACGACGACGACGACGACGACGACGACGACGACGACGACGACGACGACGACGACGACGACGACGACGACGACGACGACGACGACGACGACGACGACGACGACGACGACGACGACGACGACGACGACGACGGGTACAACGCCGACGGGGGTAGTTTTGGGGCCTCTTGGAAGCGTGTCGGGGGCCTGTTGGGGGGCTCCGGGGGGCCTCCTGGGGCCTCTTTTGGGCCTCCCAGGGGAGGAGGAGGAGGAGGAGGAGGAGGAGGAGGAGGAGGAGGAGGAGGAGGAGGAGGAGGAGGAGGAGGAGGAGGAGGAGGAGGAGGAGGAGGAGGAGGAGGAGGAGGAGGAGGAGGAGGAGGAGGAGGAGGAGGAGGAGGAGGGAGGAGGAGGAGGAGGAGGAGGAGGAGGAGGAGGAGGAGGAGGAGGAGGAGGAGGAGGAGGAGGAGGAGAGGAGGAGGAGGAGGAGGAGGAGGAGGAGAGGAGGAGGAGGAGGAGGAGGAGGAGGAGGAGGGAGGAGGAGGAGGAGGAGGAGGAGGAGGAGGAGGAGGAGGAGGAGGAGGAGGAGGAGGAGGAGGAGGAAGGAGGAGGAGGAGGAGGAGGAGGAGGGGGAGGAGCCTCTTAGGGCCTCCTGGGGGCCCTCTTGGGGCGGAAGGCTTGAATTTTCCGTTCGCGATCCCTCTTATGGGGCCCCTCGTCGGGCCGTCTTCGGGCCCTCTCTTGGCCCGTCTTGGGCGGCTCTTGGGGCCCTCTTCTGGGGCTCTCTTGGGGCCCTCTCGGGCCATCTCGGGGCGATCTTGGGGGCCTCTTGGGCTGTCTTGGAGCGTGGGGCAGCCGAAACGAAAATCAATGATTTCGGAGTCTTGGGGCCCTCTTGGGACGCCCCTTGGGCCGCTCTAGGGGCGTCTTGGGGGCCTCTTGGGCCGTCTCAGGGCCAGTCTGGGAAACCTCTTGGGCCGTCTGGAGGCTCCTTTGGCGATTTGGACTGATAGTTTGGCGATTCGGGGCCCTCTTGGACCGTCCAGGGGGCCTCTTGGCCTTCTCGGGGCTTTTCTGGCCCCCGGGACCTCCCCAGGGGAAAAGCGTATCTGGGTGGCGGCCCCCCCCCGGTACCCCCCCGGGACCCCCCCCCCGGGACCCCCCCGGCGCGGGGAAGGGATCAAAGAGAAGGTTTCCCTTGGATTCCACTCCTATCTTGTTCAATTTTGCTTTGGACTGCGCGTATGAGGAAGAGCGCCCAGGCAAATGGAACAGAGGAGGACAGAGACGACGACTCTAACGGAAAAGCCCAACTTGCGCGGAAAAGCTCCTCACACATGCCGACAGGGTCGGTTGAAATCCGCCGATCCGATTCATTTCAACCCCCGATCTGGCTTACCGATTCGATTTTAGGCTCTCCTGCTCCCCCCCTCCGCTTGCGGCACCGATCGCAGAGGAAGGGCCCGAGGCAAGCGTTCAGTCGGGCCTGCCGCTCTACAGGCGGAACGCTCAAGAGTAATCAGACAATGATATGGGAACGATTTTCCGATCATTTTTTGACCACAATCTGCCTGTAGGGGGACATGCCCGACCTGAGGCAAGCGGCAAGCGAGCCACCTTGGGCAGGGCTCTCTCTTGCCCCGTGGCGGCACTCTCGTGCGCGCCGCGCGCTCCACCAGAGCTTGGGTCGTGGCCGATCCGTGCCAGCACGGATCGCAGCGGCATCGCTCGGGGCTACGTGTGGCTCGCGTATAGGAGAAGGACGAGGAGGAGGAAGAGGAGGAGGAGGAGGAAGAGGAAGAGGAGGAGCAGGAGGGGCACGGTCAGTTCGCGCCGTCCTGGTGCTGCGTCAGCGCGGGCGCGGGCGTTCAGGACCGCAGACCCCCAGCAGCCCTCGGAGACCTCGATGGTGGAGACCGCTCAAGGTTGACCAGTTCACGCGGTGGTTGAAGCCACGGCCCACGACATCACGGCAAGGGCCTGCAGTAAATTCTTCCTTGCTCAGTGCGCCTCGTTTTTTGGCTGGTGCCCCGTTGCTCTTGCTCCGTCCGCCCCTGCCAACGTTATTCGTGCTAATCCACACCGTCGGCCTCGTCGCGCCGACACCCTCTGAGTGGAGGATGATACTCTCGACCTCAGAGCAGACCATGCTGGAAGTCATGGAGATGTGCCAGGCTCTTGTCCCAGACGCTTTCGTTTCCAGCCTGCCTGTTCTGCTTATGGTTCCTTCTTCTTTCTACATTCACGTGTCCTGCGCAATAATCGCGCTTCTAGCAGGTCTGAGATGCTGCAGCTGTCACAACCATAATTCGAGGTACTTCTCTTATCGCCATTGCCTTGATAGCGACTGTTGGTCTTACGACGTTGACCGTTCCTTCATTCACGATGTCTGGCGAGTGTTGCCGAGTCGGCGATTTTTGTCGAGATTCGACCTGCGGGTTTACATTTTCTAGAAGTTTCGGGTAACCCCACCAGCCCATCCAGAAACGATGCCCAGGCGAGTTGCCCTGATCAGGCATGTGGGGGAGCACGCAGTGGAACAAAGGCTGGGAAGCCGTCATACCGCAAGAGGGTGAGGACAAATGAGGAACCAGAGGAAGAGGTGGAGGGCGGGGAGGGAGGAGAAGGATTAGGCGGATGAGGAAGATGAAGAGGATGAGGGCGAACAGGAGAGCCCCAGGCTTCTTGGTTGCTTATCGGAGTCTCTTCGGATCTCTCTCGAGAGCTTCTTGTAGGCCTGTTGGGGCGTCTTGGGAGCCTCTAAGCGGCCCCGCGGGCCTCTTGAAGCGTCTGGGGTGCCTCGGGGGGCCTCTTGGAGCCGCTTGGGGGTCTCTCGGGAGCCTCTTGCGGGCATCTTGGGGGCATCTTGGGACACTCTCGGGAGCCTCGGGTGCCATCTTGGGGCCGTCTTGGAGGTGATCGATGACAGAGGGGGGCGTACTTCATTAGCCCCCCCCCCACCCCAGGAGGCGAACATTTGCCCAACACCTTAGTAAAATCAATGACTTAGGCCTCGTCGCCGAGGTCAAAAAACTCTCGGACACCTCGCGGGGCGCACCGTCCAGGTCCAGGGGAGGGGTAGGGGGGGTCAAGACACCCTCCCCGCCCGCAAGCCGTCTCTCGCTCACTCCCACCCGCCCTCCCAACACAGAAGTAGCACCCGAGCCGCAGCATGTTCAGCGGTCGTCTTTGGATGGGCAGCTACTGGGATCCAAAACAGATCCCATGTGCGCAACGCTGGGGCGAGGTGCGCCACGCGTGCCAGGCGCGCCACGCGCGTCAGGTGCGCCAGGCCCCCATGTTGCCCAAGCGTGCCGGGCACTCCAGGTGCGCCAGATGCGCCACGTGATCTGCGTGCGCCATGTGAGCCGCGTGCTCCAGCCGCGCCAGGTGTGCCACGTTCGGGGCACGCGCAGGGTGTACCAGGTGCGCCTGCGCATGCGGCACAC